>UCOL01005262.1:0-12109 GCA_900474335.1 Ormyrus nitidulus | reverse complement strand
TCGCAACCATTTGTACAGGTGTGCAGTGCAGTGTAACCATTCATCACTTCGAAAAAATCGTTTGGTTTCAGGAATTAGTAATGATAAATTATTATTCTACATTTATTTAGTAAATAATTAACTGTTTTTGTTCATTTTTCAGCATTCGACATATCTTTTGAGAAAGGATAAGGAATACATTTTATAATAAATAATTATTATACATGCACTTTTAATTTAAAATTTCTTTTTTCAAAATTTGTTTTACCTAAATTCAAATTGTACATTTTGTACAATATTGAATTGTGTTGATACTATGGATCGGAAAATCAACCTAAAGGTAAACAACAACTTTCCCATTTAACGCTAGTAACCGAACAAGCATAAGGAAATCAAAATAAGATTTATATAATTTAGGCTCATTTCTTAGTGCTTTTCAAATCACGATAGATAACTGACTGAATAGGTGAATTTAAAGAAGTACAGTTTCCATTAAAGATTATATTAATAAAATAGATAGGAAATTTAAAAAAAAAGATTTTTTTTTTGTAAAAGATATTATTTTTATTTACTAATTGATTTTATTATTAACAAATCATTTCTTCATATTGTTAGTTCATATTACTGTTTGCGTTATTAATCTGTGCTGTGGATAATTGTAAGCAATGGCTGCTTCCGTGGTGTCGGAGATTGTAGTAAACATAAAAAAATATGAACCTCCAAAATTTCTAGATTTACCCCTACCGACATTTGCTCTAGACTTAATGCAGGTAAAAAATGTATAATTATTATTTGACGTAGAGATTATATAAATGTGTATTTATGTATAATAATTTGAGAACTTTATTGCAATGTAGAAGCAAGATCTGTGGCCTGTAAGTCATGATCAAGGTGAAGAAAGAACACAAAATGTGTTGGTAAGTTTTCAGCTTATGAAAATTAATAAATTTTAATAACTAACTTTTTTGAAAAATACTACATTTTTATGTTAACGATAATGTTTAAGTTTTTTTATATCTAATATAACGTTGAACTTTAATAATCAGTTAATTATTATAAAATCGTAAAATTATTCTACAAAGAAATATTTTCTGTATAAAAGCATATATTTTTTAATTACACATTTAAATATATATTTACTACAGATTTTGTTCAACATACTTTTTTTTAGGCATACACACCTGAATCCCCAGGCCTAGAACCTGATGATCGTTCCGTATCAACGGATGATGATCCTTCCGTTGATGATGATGATCGTTCCGTTGATGATGATGATCGTTCCGTTGATGTACTAGATCGTTCCTTAGATGTACTAGCGATATACTAGACCTAACCAAAGCGTAAATACTTAATTTTATAAAATATTTTAATAAAACATTGAAAGATTTTGTTAGTGTTTACAAGAAACAATTTCTTTTTTAACTTTTATTCTGTTAAGAAGTCTATTACTTATTACTAACAATTTATTTATCTACAATTTTATTTTAGGTTGCATGATCGTACATCTCATCACACAACATGCTGTTTTAATCACTCGATATGTAGTCAATCATTATAGTCAGTATTTTTATATTTGCAAACATATTCCATTGTTGTTTAATTGTCTAAATTACTATTTTCTGTATAAATGTAGAAGGGATATTTTTAAATTAGTACTTTTGTTTTAAAATGTGTTCCATAGTCCAGTGTATGTACCGTATATTGACTAAAATTAAAAAAAATTTGCAACTACCAATTTAAGATTTGCAGATAAAAAATTAATAAAATGTATCAAATTATCTCTTATAACAAGTCTTGTTGCATCTTAAGACGTATATCTTATAAAAATATATATATCTCTAGCATTAAGTTTGAAAAACAGTTAATTACATATACTAATATGCAAAGAAACTTTTAGTTTGCTTCAAATCAATAAACTGTCAAAAACATTTCCATTGTTATTTGGTCCCATTTTTTATACAATTAGTAATAGACTTTTATGGAATTTTAATAAACGATAATTCAATCTAAACGATTTTTTTAATTAAATAAAGTTCATATTATAAATGTGTAATCATTTTTAATTGAATTATCATTTTATTAAGTGTCCACGAATGAGACAATAATTCCGGTGGTAAATAAGAAAAATAAATTTACTTTAATCATTCATTTATACAAAATTTTTACATCGATTATATAATTTGAAACATATTTACTCATCTTTTCATAATAATCTGACTTTTTTTCAACGAATTTAAAGTAAAACAAGAAGAGCGTGTTTTATCAACTTTAACGTCTACAAAACGTGCGAAATCAATGCTTGCACTGACGTTTATAACGTCATCCTTACGTGCTGGTAAATACTAAATTAAAAAAATTGTATAACCGTATAATCATAAAGAATAACTTAACTTAACGTAACTGTGAACCAGTTAGCCATCAACTGCTGTTAAAGTAAGTTTTAAATTACTCTTGAGTTTTGTAAGTTTTACAGTTTCAATTCAAATCTTGCTAAAAAAGTAAAATAGTGCTGAACAACAAATTGAGTATAGAGTACTATTACTAATTAGAATCTTATTTTATAATACAAATATAATTTTCAATGTCGTATTATAAATAAATTATAAATTGCAGCGTGCGCCTAAAAAAATGACGTGGATGCCGCCCGATATTTAGGATGCATGCTACGAATATCCATCATTGACATCGTGTCAATCGTCGATTCTAGCATTCCTTGCATTTGTAGTGAAATACTTCGGTCATGCGAATGAAGAAGTTTACAAGAGTTACAATCCTTATAAAACCTACGAAGAAGAGTACAAACTGTCGCAGAACTTTGATTTCATTGTTGTTGGAGGCGGAAGTGCGGGATCTGTGGTTGCCAATCGATTAAGCGAAATTAGCGATTGGAAGGTACTCAAAAATTCCTACTTAATGTTTTTGAAATTAATTTAGAAATGTCAATTAAGAAAGAATTGTATCCAAATGTTTTAAGAGAACACATTTCTCTTCGCTTTAAAATTGCTGACGAGAACACCTACAATTTTCTTTGAAAATTTACTCGAACTTTGTGACATTATTCTTTACAGGTACTACTTCTAGAAGCAGGCAGCGAGGAGCCCCTGGTAACCAGCGTCCCTGCTTTTTCCAATCTCCTCAGAAAAAGCAGCATCGACTGGGACTACGAGACCCAGCCGGAGCCCGTAGGATGCCAGGGCTACGACAATCAGGCCTGCCCCATTCCCCGCGGAAAAGTGATGGGCGGTAGCAGCGCGATAAACGGCTTGGTTTACATGCGCGGGAACAAGGAGGACTACGATTACTGGGCGAGGCTGGGGAATCCCGGATGGAGTTACGACGAAGTTCTGTACTACTTTAAGAAGTCGGAGAACAATCTCAATCAGGATGTAATTAGAAAGTTTATGTAACTGAAATTATCGTTTGGAGATAGATTTTGGGCACTTTCATTGGAGTTATGTTAGAAACAGTTTGGTTTACTGGAATGCTTACTTATAATTTACATATTAAATTAATGATAAATGTCCTTTTTTCCTTGGACCCAGTAATTTTTACAAAATATTAACAGAATAAAAAAATACATTTAACTTTCATAAAACTATTGTAAGCAAAGCAAAATACTTTTAATTTTCAGAAAAATTTCTTGCAAAAACGAACAAAACAGAATTATTATCATTATTCCAGGTGGTGAACAGCGACCCCCACAGCCACAGTACCGGCGGCTATATGAGCGTCGAAAGATTCCCGTACGACGATCCGAACTACGACCTGCTCGTCCGAGCCTTCGGCGAAATAGGCCTTCCCGAGATCCATCACAACTCGATCAACCAGCTCGGAGCAGGTCGGGTGCAAGTGATGTCGCGCAACGGCGTGCGCCAAAGCACGAGCGAGGCCTTCGTCGCCCCGGTCCGGCACCTCAGGCCGAACCTCGTCGTGAAAACCGGCGCCTACGTCACTCGGGTCATCATTGAGCCGGAAACGAGGCGAGCCCTCGGAGTCGAGTACGTCACCGACGACCAGCCGGGCGTTGTCAAGCAGGCGTTGGCGACCAGGGAGGTTGTCGTCTCGGCTGGAGCGATTAACAGCCCGAAGATTCTTATGCTGTCCGGCGTTGGACCTGCCCGCGAGCTTGATAAATTTGGAATCGAAGTGCTGAGCGATCTGTCTGTCGGGGAAAATTTACAGGATCATCTCACCGTTTCTCCGCTGATTGGTACTAAGTTTTAACGTCATTTTTTTGAAATTTAATAGCTTGCATATTTCGTCTAACTAAATTGTCTACTTTTTTAGGCGTCTTCGATCCGAGTCGTTCAACGCTAAAAACTCCGGAAGGGATGACGAGCGACGCTTTGGAATGGCTAAACTCCTACCGAGGTCTTCTGTCAGGAACGGGATCTCTGGCTGGTCTCACGGCGTTCGCTCAGACTTCCCAGGAGAGCCTTCCAGGAGTGCCCAACGTGCAATTTTTCATCCGTACCGCGATAATTGAAGATTTCGAGGCGGTGCGCCACAGTTTGCTGCCCACCTCTTACGTGCCCACGTCGTATTACAATGCCATACTGCTGGGACCTCATTTATTAACTCCGAAGAGCAGAGGTAATTCTTAGAATTAATTGAAAGATGAAAGATATATTAGAATATAAAATGTGTTCTGCAAAAGCTAAATAAATTTTTCAAATTTCCTTCCGCACAGAAGTAAAATCATAATCTACAACTAAAAACGAAATAATAGTAAGACAATGTTTCTAAAAACAGAAATTACTATCCATTCTAATTCCGCAAATAAATAATCTCCATCTCTCCAGGCAACGTCAAGCTGAACCCGATCGACCCTATCTTCGGCATGCCTCACATTCACTCCAACTTCCTCACCGACTCGGACGACCTGGAGGCAGTGATCGAGGGCTCGATGATCGCTCGTCAGCTCTTCGACACTGACGCCTTCCGCAGAAACGGCATCAGCCAGTACCGGGAGCCGCAGGAGGCCTGCTCGGGCCACGAGCTCGACACTCCGGAGTACTTCAGCTGCGTGGCCATCGCGTACAGCCGCTCGGGGGACCACTCTTGCGGCACCTGTAAGATGGGTCCCGAGTCCGACCGGGACGCCGTCGTCGATCCCAGGCTCAGGGTCTACGGGATCGAGGGGCTGAGGGTCGTCGACGCCTCCGTCATGCCCACCGTGCCGAGGGGCAGCATCAACGCCCCGGTCATCATGATCGCGGAGAAGGCCTGCGACATGATTAAGGAGGACTGGCTCGGAGGAGCGCCGGTCTATTAGGGCGTTCGTCGGGCATTTCTTTGATTTGGTTAGCATTGTTAGTTACGAGGAATTCTGAAGCAGAAAATCTGAAAGCAGTTATTAACTATCGGAAGACCGATTTCTTCCGAACCGGAAGAACTGCCGCGGTGACGCGGGGAAGCGTGTGAATTAGTGATGAAATATAAATACAAATTGTAATTTTATTTATAAAGTACTATTGTATACCTGTTTTCTATAAAAATCATTAAAACTATTATAAATGCTTTGTATACGAAATTTTTAACTTGTCAACTTGTTAAAAATAAATGTTTTACACGATTTTGACGGAAACACGTTCAGAACTTTAATCCCAGGAACAATAATTCAAGAAATTATAATATTTTAGAATATTTATTGTTATCTATTTACAAGCAATTATAATCGAAGAAGCTGATTATTTTATTAGCATTAGTGGTATTTACAATATTTAAAAAATTGCGCATATCTCACATAACACTATAAAATTCGTCGATAAAGATGCTAACAAACTCAAATTGAATAAATAAACCAAAGAATATTTACCGTCGATAATTGAATCATTACACATACGGAAAATAAGATTGGTCAACGCTTACAACGAAAATTGGTTGAAAATATTCCTACAATTTGCATTAAAATTATAACAAAAAAGCTGGTAATATATTAGCAACTTTGTTATACATAGTATTATTTAAGATTGTAAAGAACTGAAAAATCATCAATTCATTTCTTATAAAATAACCAATTTTCTCCGTTCAAGAATCTAAGCTTCCCTATACAACAAAATTATAGGTACGTATCATCGTATACATAATAAACTTACGCACGTCGCACTTACATAATCAAACATACAAAACGCCTGAAAATAAAACCGCGATACATCCAAACGCTCCTTTTCTACAAGCCGATCAATGCACCTCCCGGGCAATGGCGTCGAGTATTCTTTGCAGACTGGACGGGTCGAAGCCGAAGAACGGTCGATCTCCCGGCGGTCGATCGAGGACGATGGACCGTCGCCGTCGTCTCAGGAAGAATTCGTCGTCGTAGTCGGGGACAGTTGGGTTGACCTTGGCGTAGTAGAGGGCTGCGAAGCCGCTGTAAATCAGCAGTGCGGCGGTGGCGAGCTGTACAGACGAATGTTCAAAGAGTGTAAGAAATATTTAGCTTAAATTATTCCTTTAGGAGCAGACTAGATAATACACTGCATAATTGACCATTCAGTTTTTGTCACAACTCTTCTTAACCTTCTCAAATGAAAAAGCAAACAACGGTTTTTCCTTCTTGTTAACCCAATTTTGAATCTACGCGTATCTCATTCAAAATTCTCTCACACCGACATAAGCGTGACAGTCTTGAAAAAAAGCCTTAGCAATGAAACTCGCGTCTTCGTACCTGGAAAACGGCCCAGAACTTGTAGCTACCCTCGTTGATAAGGAAGTCGTAGTAGCCACCCCAGTACTCCGTCTTGGCCTGGCTCATGGCTTTCGAATCATCGGCTGCATCATCCCCGTGGTGTTCTACCTCCTCCTCCTGGTATGCATCGTGGCCGCGCGGAGACGCCACAAAACCCTCCCTCTCGTGACGCTGCCATCTTGCGCTCCTATAATGACGAAGATCGTTAGTTGCGATGCTAAAGTATTAATAAAAATCAAGCTCTCGATTATCGTCCCGTTTGTTGTTTAAAGGACAAATTTGGTGCAAATTGTATTAACAAGAGGGGTGTTCATCGGTGGATCTTGTTGAAATTGCAGATCATTCGTTAATAAAAAGAAGGATGAGCGATTTTTGAAAAATCTAGGGGCAAATCGTGCTTACAAAAATTAAAATACCTCCGTAACTAAAAAGTCTTAACGCATCTGGCAAGTGCTTTTTATTTTAGCTTATAATCGCCGATATTACAACTCCAATCATCGGTGCTGCGCGAATCTTCGTAAATTTACCTGTAAGACTGTTCGGTCGTGGCCAAAACCGTGACCTCCGTCGTGGTCGTTTGCCTCTCGTCGGCCCTCGAAATCACCGCAAGCTCACCAAGTCCAGTCGCATTGAGCGCGTAAGCTCGATACGCGCACAGAGACAGGAAGAGAAAGCCGCAGCAGAGTCGCGTTTCCATTATCCAACCTTGCGAACCTTCAACCCCTAATCAATCCCCCGGGCCTCCTCGATCGACTTAGGTTACGTGACAATAACACTCTGCTCTTGGCCCGCTGCCGATTTCCGCGACTCTCGCATCCTAACGACTAACCGATACTCGATCGGAGGGTCGAGCAACGGACGACTGGTTTCGGGGTGAGCAGCTCTCTCGCGGTAGCCGTAAATTTCGTAACTGTATCAAGGAGAACGTTAAGTAAACGGATGTGTTGGGCAGCCGGGTGCTAAAGGCTCTAATTGTTGCCGATTCGAGCCGGAATGCAGGCCGAGGAGGAGTGTACATCGAGACTAGGAATTTTCTTCGGTCTTCTTCTCTTTTTTTTTCTCGATTCTGCAGGAGCGATTTGCCCCCGCGGTGCATCGCTGCTGAAAAGATTCCGAGATCAGGCGAAAATTGACAAACAATGCTTGTTGACTCGGCCGTCTGGCAAGTTACATTTTTGCAGAGGAAGGAAGCCTAGTTTGTACAAGTGATTCGTTTGTTTTAGGTAGGCGAGTGTCTGGCGCAGTTTGGCTGATCTATTTTGAGCATCTTATGTTTATAATCATTGCGATACTTTAGTCAAATAAATAGTCGATCAGTTTAAGCTTTACGATAATATTGATTCATTGCAATTTCGATCTAAATGTTACGTCATTTTGTATAATTATTGATAGCTGAATTCAACAGCAAACTCGATGGTTTTATTATTTCTAAATAAAATAAATAATTTCGATAAACTTTAATAAATCTGCGTAGAGTTATTAATTACTCATTATTAATGGTCTTCGTTTTGAAGTAATTTAGTTAATCTGAAATCTTTTCGCACGGAATTTTATATGACTAAGAATCGCAGTCTATTCTCTTTCTACTTAACTAATGTCTTATTTTAATCAGTTTATTGAAAATGTTTTTCTGTTAGTAAATCTAATTCTTATAAAAACATGTCGAAACTGTTGCAAAACTACAAACATCACGTACAACTTTTAATAAATTACCAACTTGATTTTTTGATTTTCGATTTATTATACCTTTAAGAAAAATCGTTTGTGGGTTTTTTCGAACAATATTTTCTTCAAATTGAAACCAACTTCCATTAATAGCAGTTCAAGAAGTAAAAACACTCATCATCAAGTTCACATTTGCATTAAAAAAGTCCAACCGATCATTGACAGAGACCACCTAAAGCAAAAGCAGCTCCTCCGGAACCTCGAGAAACCCGAGGCGATCCCTCCGGCCCAGTTTAAAATTCGAGTAATTCGAAATCACCCAGGTTAACCGGCGGTGCAAACATTTGCCCTCGCTCGGTAGCACTCGGAATGAGCGAAGCTCGGGCGGTGTATAGTGTCAGACTATTAGCGGCTCGTAGCGGCGGTCCCGTTGAGACAATAATCTAATCAGGAGACGCTAATCACGGGAGGCTCCCGCGAGGCTGCACTTCCTCGTGAGTCGCCTGATATTCCTCCTGCGTCATGATCACGCTCTCCTCGAGGCCTTCGTTCTCGGGAATGATTTACTTGGCTGCTTTCGAGCTTTATTTGGTCGGTGGGCTTCAGTATTGGAGAAGATTAAACAAGAGATTCCGGCAAATTTTCTTACATTTTTCTTCACAGTTTCGACTGTAGCATGTATATTGATTTTGAGGTTTCAGATTTTAAAAAGATAATGAAAGTTTTAGAAAAATTTATTTATTCAAAGATGATAATAATGTTTTTAGAAAATTCTCGGCACTACTAAAAGTCGTAAAACAATATTGCAATCACTTTTTATTCCGAATAAATACATTTAAATAACTTTATAAATTATGTACATTAACAGTTAACATAAAACTTACATAATTAAACATAAATAATAAAATACAAGCTCTTATAAACGACACTCGCTTATTTACATAAACCCCAAATTGCCTTTCGCACAGAATCCGCCCTTCATTCCCTCACGAAGACCTTCCCATATTTCTCCACTCCCTCGAGAACCACACCAACGTAGTCCATCCATCCGGGAGCATCGACGCTCCTGGCATTATCGGCAGCGGCGGCGAGGTTGGCGGGGAAGTTGATCTTGTGCCTGGCTATGCTCTTCAGCACCAGAGCCGCGATGTAGATGATGAAGTAGATGCTGAAGTACAGCGGTATGTACCAGAGTTTCTTGCCGATATAATAGTACGAGTACGGCCTCTTGTTCAGTCGCTGGTCCATCATTTCGGGCTCCTCCGTCGTCGTCGGCGGCTTGTAGTGGTGATGATGGAAGTGATCCTCCGGGATGTGATCGTAAATTATGTCCTCGTGGTTGTACGGATCCGGAGCTGCGTAGGAGGGCACGTCCTGGAAGGGTCGGTCGTAGTGATCTGGAAAATCGACGGATTTTGGGGGGTTGCTGTTGAAGTCGAAGCTGGGAATTTTGCTGTCGTAGTCCGAGGGTGGACTTTGAGGGCTGTCTGAACCCACTGAGTACGAGTCTGGAAGCTGAATAATAAAGATTCATGGCAGCGAGTATCAAAATTTGTTTGTTATCTTTTTACGTGACATTATTAAGAAAGGAAAGTTATACTGCATCATTTATACCCACGTTTAACGGAGGATATATGGGATACGAGTCGCTGCCAGCCGTCGGTTTCATAATCGGTTTAGGCTTAGACTCTACGTTTATGGACGGGTAGTCGTAAGTCATGGAAACGATTGGCTTGGCGTAGACTACGTTTTTGCTCGAGGAAACTCCGGATGGTATTGAGTCGGAATTCGTCGTCTGCTGCCTCACGGCGTTAGCGTGCGCCAAAACGTGCTCGAAGCTGGCTGGCGGATGAAACCGCTCCTGGGCTCTGCTTCTACCTGAGAGATTGTTCAGCTTGGCCACCATCTCTTCGTCCAGAGTTGAATACCTGCAGTTGCAAATTTTAATATCAACAACGATTGACCGATGAAAGAATGTTAAAAGTTTATTAAGTTTTTATAGGTTTCTCGTTTTATGTAATGCCAGGTGAATCGCACGGTGTACTAATATAGAAAAGGTTTTGACCTTGATTGTTTACCGGATAATGTAGACATTTTTACCAAATCATTTCTCTCTGCATATTGAAAATTAGATATTGACAATTACTTGCAGACTCCTACGCTTTTTAAACAAATTATTATTTTTCAATACACCTTGTCTTTATCTACAGAAGAGCAAGAAAAAATAAAATTGTTTAAAACTTTTAAATCAAAAACAAAAATATAAAAAACAACTGTGTCGATAACTGTATGCTAATACGTTAATAAACGCCATCATACCCCTTTATTATTATTTATGCAATTAATATTCAATTAATTATTCAATTAATTTCCCATCTCGTTTTCTAAATCATATTGTTTATTATCCCAGCTCACTTGGCAGTGGACGGATGATCGACAGCTTCTCCAGGCCTGAGTTCAGCAGCCCTTGGATCAGGTGTCACTACGTAGACGGGATTCACAGTGAACGCTACATCCTGGACGTTGGCCCTCGCTTCCCCGTTACTCGAAACCTTCGAATAGGCCGCAACCAGCACCGAAAGCTCGCAGCAGATGAACACCGCCCCAAAAACAGTCCTCATTTTCTCCGGCTGACTCCGCCTCGATTAGTGGTCCATTTTCGACCTTTTTTTCCCGGGTCAAGTTCTCGGCTATTCTGACGGGACGCGCGAAGCTGAGCTTGGCTATATTGACTCGCTTAACTGTAACCCGCGACTCTGATAATTAGCGCGGTAAATTGTAACGGGCACGAGTCGAGGTGATAAATAAGGGAGTTTCGATTGTATAATGAGCGACGATAAATTAGCTGAATTTTCTTTTAAGTAGTTTATCTTTCTATGCTTCTGTATTTCTGGCTATTTTTAAAATAAAATTTAATAAATGATGCGCGAGAATCTTTTAATATCGTTTTATAACAGCACACTGACAGAATCATTAGCGAATTATTATATAACTATTAAAATGTTAAATTAACGGATATATGGTTAAGCAATACATAATTTGCATGTAGTTCAAAATTCAGTTAAAAATAACAGATTTTTAACAATAAATTAGTGTTTAATAATTCGTTAAGTTAAGGGAGGTCTGAGCGCACATTATTGTGCAATACGCCACTCATTGTTTCTGTAAAAAGCTTTTATTTTGCAATTGTTTTAACTCAAATAATTCTTCAACAAATTCACGGACATTAAGTATTTTTTAGGAATAACCAACGTTGAATTCTCATGACAGACAGGAAATGCAATAATTTTGATTCTTCTATAAATATCTAATTTTTATGGTGAGGATTGGGCTGACGAAAACACGTTTCAAAATTTGTAAGTAATAAAAAAACACTTATTTGCGTCAATAAAAAAACAAAAAAAAAATGAGCCGTGAAACATGCAAATCCGCGCATTAGAAGTTCAGATCCAGGCGTATACACACGCACATACATACAGACTAGTTTTATTAACGATTTTATTCCCCTACTGACACGTCTTCCTTCGTTGCCTCTCCTATCCTCCTTCCTTCGTCTTATTTATGTTTTTCCAAATTTTAGTTCCAATTTACATACGAAGTCTTAAGGGTAGAGTACACTCCCTGGTAGAAATTTCAATCTATAAAATGGCCATGAAAAATGGTCAGTTTTCAGGTCATAATGTAACGTTTTTTGAAATAGTTATTGGCCATGTTGAAGCATGAACATAACCTCACATATTTTTATTACACTTCAGTCTCCGTTCTCAGTTATTCAGT
>UCOL01005261.1:0-12116 GCA_900474335.1 Ormyrus nitidulus | reverse complement strand
CTCCCCCTGTCGCCCGCCCGCTCTCCTTTGTTACAGCGGTGGCGTTTGTCATCATCGCGGCTGCGTAAACGTAAGCCCAGCCTGACGTAAGCAAGGGCGGACCGAGAGCGCGAAAGGACAAAGAGCCAAGGACGTACGGAGAAGCGACTGCAGATAAAACGGAGAGGAGGGAAGCCGCCGCCGGGAGGTGCTTAAGTATTGGGCCCCAGATGCGCCAGAGATCGAGATTGTCGACGGCTTAATAATAATCCAAGATAGCGAAAATCGTAGGGGTTGGCGCGGGGAGGTCGGCATTTCGACGGGATGGTATAAAGGAATGTACTTCAAGTATGTATAGTATTGAATATTTAGAGGTTTCTACTTCCGAACCGTGGCGTAAGAAAATGTAACTTTTTAAGAATAGTAAATAAAGAAATTTAAACGTTCTTATCATGTTTATAATAAAAAAAAAGAACAGCTTATTTTGATTCTTAAAACTTGTGTCAAAGCTGATTGAGAAGAGTTAAGTTTTTCGAATAAAAATTCAACTTTCATCTGTAAAAATTAAAAAAAGAAACTTTTAAAATCTTTCCAACCCAACAAAGTTAAAAAGTAGCCAAACCCGCAAAAAATCCGTACGAAAATGCAAAAAGAAGCCCTCTCGAAAAAGCACTCTCCCGTCCTATAATTTTAATCCAAAAAGCCGAAAGACCATTTCGCCGAAAATTTGTCAGTCTTCTTCTCCCTCTCTACAAGTGCACATAATCCCCCCCTGGAAAGTCCGCGCGCTGCAGCCAACAAGTGCAGCCGCGCAAAACTACCGTCCGTACACAAAGGGAGCGCAAGCTCGTCCGTACATACCTGCGCCCCTCTCTCTCCCTCTGCCTCTCACTCGACGCACCTGCAAACACGCGCGTAAGCACTCCCCTGCCGATGTTTGCCGATCAAACAAACTTTATAACTCGATGATCGCGGGCCGCGCGCCCGAGCGGCCGCGAAAAATAGCGCGGCGATATCCCTCTCTGCCCTCCCGTGCGCCGTTCATTCTTCCTCGACAATGGACCGTTCGGCCCGTTTTATAAGAGGACTTTTGCTCCCCGCGTCTCTTTGCTTTAATGAAATTTAAAAGTTTGCCTTTGCGCTTCGCTCGGATTTTTTTATTTGAATATTCGGGTTTTGGCGGGGTTTTCCGGGGTGATGATATAATGGTATGTTGGAGATCTAATTTAATAAGCCTTTGAAACAAGGAATTTTTAGTGCAACATTAACGTTTTATCGGATTAATAAAATTTTGAATTTGTTTATAATGCGCTACAGATTGAGTTATTATTGACAACTTATCATTGTTAAAAAATTAACCTTATTTACGCTTTTAATCACATATAATTAAATAAAAAGATAATCAATTGCTTTACAAATTTTCAGGTGATTAATTCGAGATGGTTGTCAGTCTTTGAAGAAAAGTAAATCCAGGGTAGTGGGAAGCGATCTGCTGACTAAAAAAAACAAATTGAAAATAATTCATTTTTTCACCTTTAATACAATGCTCGACCAATAAGAATTTCACGTCAATTTGAAACAGCAAAGTAAGTGAGATCCCATGTATAACAAGCCTCAAAGAATTCAGAACAGCTTTGAAAACGCCGGCTAACAATCCGTTCCTTCACCGGCAGCTCCGTCATCGCCAAAAAGCATTGCGGGCACGCGGCCTCGCCGTCCCCTCTCCGAGAGCCCTTCTCCAAATAAATCGCCATTCAGAGGCGCGCGGGCGCAAAGCCTCGTGCACGCGATGCTTCTGACACCGATTCAGGGAATATCAATTTAATGGCCGGATGCGACATACGACATTGTGCGCGTACGTCGTGGCGGCGCCTTCTGCCCCCGAGAAAGAGACTCGGCCCCGGCGATGCATCGACGACGCCCGTTAAGGCCTCCTCCACTTTACATCTCGTTGGGCTCTCCTCTCGCCGGGAGCTGCCGCCGCGCGAAATATTCCCAGCGGGCGGTGCGCCGCCGGGACGAGGGAGCGAGATGTGTAGCTTTAATTTGCCGTGATTTTGTCCGGGGGGGCTTCCTTCGAGGAGCCTGCCGATTCGCAATTTCGCCCTGACAATCTAATCGCGAGGAAGTCGGTGTTCCTTTTGTTCGCTGAATGGTCTTGTTTTGTAAGTGGGAGCTTTGATTCTCTCGTTGAATGTATATAGCTTACTGTATTTTAGGGTAAAATAATCGTGTTCATTAGCACTTGTGTTATGAAGTTGGAATTTATTTATAAAATAAAAATAATGTGATTTGCCATCAACAATTTGTCCGAGCTACGATCTTTTTTACATTTATTTTCCTTGAATTAGTCCTTGCATTAAGTTCTCCGCTGGTTGTAAGTTTTAAGCATCGCACATCTACAAAATTAGCCGAGATACTGAAAAAAAAAAATCGTGTCAATTACAGGAATACAATACTACGTCATTGCAACGCTCCCACCAACTACTTTTCAATCAAACACGCCTAGATCCATCTCCAGTCTCGCGTGCAAATCCCGCTTTATCAGCAATTCAGAAACGATTACGAGATCGATTAAACCGTCGGAGTTGGACCGCGGGGCCTTTTCCCCCCCAAAATATTCATAGCCCCGCGCGCGCGCGCCTGCATCGAACGCGCGCGCACACGTGATTTCGCCGGCGGCGGGCTCGGGATGATCGAGAAAGACCCTCTCGAGGTGAAAATGCAAACTAATCGTGTTTCCATGATGCTACCGAATCCCGCGGGGCATCGCCGGGGCAAATACGACAGAGTCGACGCGGGGAGATGGTGGAAGTGGCAATTACGCAAGTGTCATACAGAGCCAAGCGCTTAGGGCGACTGTGTCGCGCGAGCTCGAAAAATCCGCGGATGCTAAATCTGATAAATTGATTAGGACGTTTATACGCCGATGAAAAATTGTGAGTTCGGTAATTTAATTGTTTAAATGTTTCATTGATTCCAAGAAAGATTTTTATGGTTTTGATTTAAAAACCTGTATTAACGGTATTTGATGTCAATTTTTCCATGAAATTCTTCTCAAGGTAAGCAAATAAAAAAATTAAGATTAGAAATAAAATACAATACTAAAATTGCACAAAAAACCTACAAACTATTAGATAACAATAGCAGTGCGTATAGCAAAAGATCGTGACAAGATATACGTACATATAAACATCGCCCAAAGGTGGACGAGCAATCGAACCTCCTCGTCCCTCTTTCGAAACGATTAAAAAACAATCGCCCGGTGCCCACCCCTTTTTCTCTCTCTCTCTCTCCAAATAAGACCCGCTCGCAGACAGTACGCCGGGAGTGCAATCGGTACCGAAAGCGGGCGGGCCTGTCGTAATGGGATAGCGCCGACCACAATACACCCTTCATCGGCGCGGAAGAGAAACAAGGGAACGGCATTATCCTCCCTTCCCTCCCGCAGCCCCAAGGACCATTCGGGAGGGGGGGCGACCTCGGGATATATACACCCAAGTCTCGAGCGCTCTTCGAGAGATTCGGCTTCGCGTGCACCTCCGCCGCCGCTGGCATTGATTTTGTAAGCGCGTACGCGCGCGTGCGATTTAGATGGAGTAGATTATTGGAGGTTAATTAGTTGAGTGAGAGAGAAATGTGCTCGGATTCTAGGCGGCATAAATATTTTATTTATGAAAATTAGATCGTTAGCCGTGGGGCTCGAATAAATCGTGGATGATTTTCACCGGCAATTTAACTGTTGTCAGGTGAAATAAATTTGCCTGTAAACTCTGCGAGCTGTGTAAAATGAGCAAAACGAAAAACACTTTTTTCATTCACTTATTTAAGGTTGATTATAAGAAATAATGCACGGAAATGCTCCAACAGTAAACTAATCGTTACAATGAAATAAAAGCATATCTGCACGATTTCCACAATAATTAGTCGCTTTTACGTCGAAATCGTACGCAAAAAAATACGCAAACACCAAACATGTAGGTCCCTGTCTCACCCCGCGAGACACACAGAGACAGAGAGAGATCAAATCAACGGCCGCATTGGTTTGCATGGCTCCTCTTCCCGCGAAAAGCAAGCTCTCCAAAGACCGATGGCTACAGCTGGGCAAGCATCAGCGGCAACGGAGCGTCGACCTGAAGGAGGATTTAGGCGTGTGATCCTTGATGAAGAGACCATCGACGCTGACCGATTCTCCCCGGCTGTATATACACAGGCACACACACAGGCACGCGGGGGGGGCTTACGACGTGGTTACTAGGCCGTTACCATGTCGGGCGGTCTACTGCGCCGTCCTCGCTAAAGTCTCGAGAGCGCGCATGCACGCACACACACACAGGCGATGGTCAAGGGTGCGACGAGGACGGGAAGAGGGAGCGCTGATGGCGACGACGACCTGACCTCAACGAGAGCCGGACGGTGTAGACGCTCGGTTAACCTTGACTCGCGACTCGCTTCTGTCGCCTTCGCCTGATGCCGCTGTCAAGGGACGACTGACGAGGAAGGCTACGGTCTTCAATCAACGCGACGCTTTGCATTTCATGGGCTGATTTGGGGCTGCTGGGTGGACGCGCGGTCTGGGCCGAATTTTTCGATGTTTCAAAATGACGGTTTATCTGGTGTCGTAAGGGATTTGAGAATTTGGGTTTCTAAAAAGCAGAAGAATTTTTTTTGCAATTTTTTAAACCGAGACAATTAGGACAACTGGTAAATTTATGTCTAAAATGACTTAATCGTTGATCAGAAAAGGTATTTTGAACTATAAGGAACTCCATACTTTTTCAGTATTTTTATCTTAAAACATAGATAAATATTAGTTTTTTTTATTACTTGATTACACGTGCTACAATCATTTGTTTAATTTATAGCTATTGGTTTTTCATTTGCTATTAATCTTTATTGGCATTAAAGTGCATTACTCTGCAAAGAGTTAGTGCCATATTACTTTAATTTATAGGTCGTTATGAAAAAATTATGAATTATGCCGCCTAGTCGACATATGAATATTTTGTATATACATAGTAATGATGTTCAGTAGTAAAATAAAGCCTTTTCTTCGTACATCGGTAAATATTGATAACCCAAATATGATTACATAACTGCAAGCTCGATTGTCATCCTGAAATTCAATCTTTAATTCCATTGCTTCTTTTTTTTAGTAATTGCAGTATTTTTAATAAAACATTCATCATCCTTTTGTATTTAAACATTTAATTTTTCCAAAAATTTTATTCAATTTTACTCGATAAAATTGCAGAAAAAAGGAATATTTTTTTGTATATTTAGCGAGCTCAATTAAAACCTTTAAAAAATATTTCATCCTCTTAATTACTAAAATTCCAAAAAGCAAACAATCGACGAAATAAAGCAAAAGAAGCACATAACAGTAAGTTGCACATTAGGGAAGCTATTCTCGGCGGCGGCGGCGGCGGCCGGCAGCCGGGGAAAGACGATTATTGCGGCAACAGAGGACCTTCGAGTGGAGTCCAGACGGTCGCTGCACTTTGTAGATAAAGCAGTAGTGCAAGGCGTCCGAGCGGGTTAAACGTTAGAGCCGACAGCATCGCGCCTCTCTCGGCCCGCTGAAAAGCCTCTTAAATCACGGGTAATCATTTCTGACCACTCGTTGCTCGCGCGATCAGATATCACCGCGCCGGACTCGCCTCCTTGTTCCCTCTGCAGCCCTGCTTTTTATTGGACCGAACACGTTCTTGCTCGCGAGCTGATACCGGCCGGACGACCGATTAATTTTCGATTATGGACAAGCCACAAGCGCTGGGTAATTTATGTATTTTCGGCTAATTTCTATAGTTTTCCACGTTTTATATACGAGCGGCGACTTTCGAGGTGATGGTTGGGGTTAGAATGATTTGTAGAATTTGAAAGAGAAAGATTACTATTGTATAAATATTATTCAATTATTAAAATTGAGGAGCTTCTGATACTTTTAAGATTCAGACTTCCATGTTGTCTTTTTATGATCTAAAAGATACCGATTCACGTTATAATTTAATATAAAAATTTCTGCACATAAAAATTAGAGAACAATCATGCTCTTACGTTTCTTTTCGCTCGAAATTTCCTCGTTTAATGCGCATCGGCAGATAAATTAAATAGTCGTACTTCGTTCGTTCGACTGCAGCCACTTGAAGCTCCCCGACGAATAAAATTCGATTCGGCGCTTCCGCCCCGAACTCGGAGACGATTGTTTTTTCCAGCCACTAGAAAATCTCTCGCCCTTTGAGCGGTCCTCTCGGTCTCGTCCTGCTTTTTTTCTTTTTTTTTTTTCGGGCGCGCAATTGCGACTGTCTCGCGAGCATGATAAATGAATTGCTCGCCGAAGCCTCTGTCAACAAGTAAACATAGAGGAGCTCTCGCGCAGACATTCGCGCGCGCCTCGCGCGCACACACGCGCGCATATACACAGAGATGCGCCGGCGGATCCGAACTTGTGAAAGAGACAGATCTATTGGGACACGGAAGTCGCGCGGCATCGGCAAGCCTGGCGCGCAACTACGTGTTCGTTATACGATCGACGTCATTTGCCCAGGGAATTACGACCCTCTGTCACTCTGACTAATCCACTTCGTTACAAGCGACAACGGAGAGAGAGGGAGAGAGAGAGAGAAAGAGGGTGTCTCGCTTGTACCGCAGCACTCTTCGATTTCTCTATTTTGCGACCTCGACTATTTTTCTCTCTCTCGCCCTGCGTCCATTTTACGCGTAGGGTCGGCGTTCTTTTTAGCTTTTGTTTCGGCTCTGTCTTTGATACTGCTTTTTTTAAACGTTTCTGCAGATTTTATTTTTAAAGAATTCTTTTTAACGATGGATGGGTTGTTAAGAGTAAAGGTTAGAAGGGTATACAAAAATATTAAACGGTGAATGATTTCAAGAACTGCGAATGATCCTGATTATAAGAAATGTTTCTTATTAATTATTAGACATTTTATTAGTTTATACTAATTTTTATACCGTATTTATCCAATATTTATTAATTTTTATTTCTTTCGTAAAAATTTTGAAAAACGATCGAAAACTCGATGAAATAGAAGACGATTCGCCGCGAGAAAAGAACAGCAAATAAATCCTAATTCCTCGCGGGCCAGCATTTTCTCCGTCAGAACGACTCCGTAATCACCCTTGCGCCTCTCCATCTCCTTCCGTATCCTTAACCCGGCGCGGGCCGCCTCTCTCTCTCTCCCTTTTTCGCTGAAAGACGGATCCGGCGAGGAGGTCACCTGCATCAGACGAACCCCGAAGCGGAAATCCTGCTTCCATCCGCTAAAATTTCGGCGCGACTCCCTTAGCGACGCCTTGCCCCCGAGAAAGGGGGAGGATCGGATTTATCTGCGGCGAGGAGCGTAAACAGCCTGGAATCAGGCTCGGGCTGTTTCGCTTCGCTGAATGTAGCTGAATCAGCTTGGCACCCTCGAGTCTCTCTCTCTCTCTCTCTCTCTCCATCTTTCGCTCCCGAAAACGGCACTTCATCATATGTAATAGGGAGGACTGTGTGTGGGTAAGGTAGCTGCGAGTGTAAATCTCAATTAATCAGCCTGCGCGCCTTCGAGGGATGAGTGTGCGCGTGTATGTGTGTGTGTGTGCGTGCGTGTGTGCGGCCTGGCAATTTCCCTCGTTTTCACTTCCTCGCCGAAGCGCCGTTGCGTACTTGGCGGAGCCCCATTTGCATAATGCTTTTAAGTTCGAGGCTTCGAGGATTTATCGTAATTTTCCGAAGCGTCGCAGACTGTCGGGGTACATGCGGCTGCTCGATGCAGCCGATTCGGGAATTATGCAGGCGACTTGGCTGGGCCGGATTTTTTGCTTTGGTAATGAAGGAATTTGCATTGTTTTAAAATACTTTTCGTATTATTATTTTCGTATAAAGTTATAGATAAAAACTAATGAACCATTTAATATTTTCTGCGAAGAACAATCATTATGCTGTTTGAATAATAATAAAAACTTGAAAAACAGTTGGAAATGACTTTTTTTTATTATTTAGCAGAAATCAATCATTTTTTATTGAAAAAAAATATATATATAATATTATGAAAACAAAATGTTCACTAAAATATTACTTTCAATGTCCGTATATATTAATTTATCGCTTACTTAGCAAATGCAGTACATTTGTAAATTAAACGTCACCCGCATCAATACATGATGAAAAAGTTCAAGAATCAACAAGTAACTTCTCCTCTCGCATCATAATCTCTCTCGCAACAAAACTCGCGCAGCCGCGCAGGTGTCTCCTCAAAGTCGCCCGCGGAATCGGTGAAATTGAGAGTCGCCGTATATACGCTCCCCTTCCGTCGATTTGGCCTCTTTAATGCCGCATCAGCGTAATGGACTCGTTCGCAATCCCATCACGAATATCAGAAACGCGAGAGAGAGAGAGAGAGACTACCGTATACGAGAGCGGGGAGTCCGAAGCGGCCAATGGAAGAAGAGCGGCGCGGGGGAGGAGGAGCGGAAGAAGTGTGTGCGCAACGGATGGAGCTTAAAATAAGCAGAAAGTTGGATAGCCCAGACGGAAAGTATTGTAATTATGCTAATAGCTTCTGTGATGTGGTCGCTCCAGTGCCGGACCTCTCCAAAGCTGGTTTTACTGATCAAACCCAACTTTTCCTTCTACTTATTAATATTAGCCGAGGCTCGCTCTCGGCTCTTCTTCTCCGTCCCCGGCGTCGTCCTCGTCGTCTTGCTCTCTTTTTCCGCTCCGCCGATTCGGGTTTTCCCGGGGAGAGAGAGAGAGAGAGGGGGTGGAGGACCCTTCGCGAAAAATCTTCGCGGTTTTCTTTCCGCCGAGGCTTTTCTTCGCGGGGGGAGATGATGCGGTCGCGCCGATGGGGAATGGAAAAGCGGAGTGATGAGATGGATGCGCTGCCCCGCTCGGACTAACTTCCGAAGATTTGCAACTTGGCGCTCCCCGGAGACTTGAGCGGAGCGGAAAAGTGTGTATACGAGAGCGGGAGAGATGACGCGGGTTGAAGAACAATTTTGGAGATGCTACGGTAAGATGGCGATTAAATGGTACGAAGGCTGCCAAAATCTTGTATTAATTGAAGGAGACTTGCAAAGGTACAATCATTTGTCATAAATTACGATAATTGTCTCAATTGAAATAAACTTTAAGATATTTAACCTTTGGAGGCTTGATATTGGCTAAAATTATGAAAAAATTCAACCACTTTTTTAATGAAGCAAAATTATAAGTACTACCATTAAATAAATCAAGTTTTATCACTTCAATAACTTCACTAATTATCCGTCGTGCAAAAAAATGACATCTCCTTAAACCCAGCATCTTACTCAAAATACCAAATAAACTTACCGAGCTAATCTTCATAACACAGCCCATAAAAATCACGCTTATTCCGTCGCTATAAAAGAATCACCCTCCACCCATCCAGTAAAGACGAATAATCTCCGACTCTCGAAAACGCCGTTCATCCGCAACGGAAAGAGAGAGAGAGAGAGTACCTCTCCCACGTATAATACGGGAGGCGGCAGATTGCGCGTCATCGTCGTAAATAAAAGCGCGCGCGCGGTTTTATCGGCCGGCTCTTCCCCCGTGCGCTTTCCGCAAAGCGATAATATTCCCGCGATGCCATTACACTTACCGAGAATGGCCGGACTACGCTCGCCGCCGTTGCCGCGCGCGCGCGGCCCGTAACTGCGCCCGCGGCGGCTCGCACAAGTATCACCGCGGCCTGCAGGGTTAACGCACTGGCCAGCTCGCTTCGACTCGTGGATGCCTAACGTGACGCGCGCGTGTCCTCGTCGGCTGCGGCGGCGAGGATTCGTCTTGGAAGATTGAGCCCGTTTGGCGAGGATCGACGCTTCGGATTTTTCAATTTTTTTTTCTTTTTTCCCACCGGGGTTTTGGGCTCGAGCAAACTGTATACGAGTGATTTTGGGTTTAAATACATTATAAGCGGTATTGGAATTCGTGTAACGTTTGCTTTTAACTTTAGAGTGTTATTAATGATTAAATTAGACACTTTCGATCAATTTTGTTTGATGAAATTATAGCTACATGCTGCTTCTGCAAATATTCGGCATTTCCATAGTTAATGATAATAACACGCGTAATTACGCAAAGTAGACGCAGCCAAGTTCGCGATTAAAAGTTTAATCTAATTACATTGTCACGGCTATCATTTTATTATTCAGCGTTTATCGAGCATAAATTTAAATTAGGCCTCGCATAGGAAAATCAGCTTCTATAACGGTATAACTTCTATACATACGTAATAGAAAACAGCTTTTGTTCGGCAATGATAATGCGAATGCCCGCGATCGCGAATGTGTTTTGGAGATTAGCTCAAAACTGTGTATTTACCGCGCAATAATATAAAATTTCACGGCGCGTAAAATCCGAAGATAAACGCAAGAGAGAGAGAGCCTTCTCGCGCGTTTTACTTAATTCTCGAAAAATCTAATTATCCCCCGATAACCTAACGAGTGCAGCTCTATAAAGCGCTCGGCGCTAAGCGCAATAAACAGAAACGATATCGCGGCGAGCGTATAAAACCCATAAAGGCGGCGCTTATCGCCGGTATCGGAAATCCATTGACGCAGATTATGTATTCAATTAAGAGACAAACACCTTAATTAGGATTGCGGTTTAATTCTGATCATGACCGCTTCTTCTCCCCCCCGTCGCGCGGCCCTTTTTTTCTCTCTCCCTTTCTTTCCCGCTCCTTTTGCAAGTCGCCGCTTATGAACAATAGCGATCGCCGACGAATTACCCGTCCACCGTAATTTTCGCAGGATCCGAAACGTGATCGGGAGGAAAAAAAAGGGGGGTGGGCGAAAAACTCAGTCCCCCGTTTCCTAAGAATGGATTGTAATTTGCGCTCGAATCGACGATACAGCGAAAAAGTGCGTCGCGCGCGATCGGCGATTCCCCCGTTTTTTTTCTCCGTGCCCTCCCGGCGCGATTCTTCTTTATCGGGGGGACAGACACGTGTAAAAGTGCGTGTTTCGCGAAATATTCGTCGAAAATGGCAGGGTGGGCACACGTGACCGCTCGCTCCAAATGTAAAAACGTTTATCAACGTACGTGCGATACATTGCTGTACATGGTTTGAATTCAGTCGTATAAAACGATTAACGGTAGAGATCTTTTGGAGTCCTGTAGCGGCACTGCTAAATTTTCCAAAAAAAAAAAGAAGAAAAATCCGGTTAGATAAATGTAAGTGAAAACTTTTAATTTTACATTGTTTATAAAAATAATAATATAAAACATAATTTTACTTCCAAATATTTGATGGTAAAAAAAATTAAATCAAACCCTAAAAAAGTATGTTGTCTGCCCAATCAAGTCCTTCTTTTACTTGAATAAATTTTTCTCTAAATATCCTCAAACCTTTCCCTTTTAGGCGCCTTAAATTGAAATCTAAATCAAATCCAACTCCCCGAACGTTCCGCCTCAATACAAAGCCCAGCCATCGGCCGGTCTCCAGTCGCGGAGCGGAGCCGCGAAATTCAACGCGCTCGCCGCAAAAATGCAGCCCCCGCCCCCGAACCCCTCCCCCGGCGGCCGGCGTGCGAACCAAACTGCAGCGCGCAGAATAGGCGGCTCCGCACACTCGGCCGGCCGGTGACCCCGCGGCTCTCGCTCCGCTCGACTGCCGTAGGATTGGTCGGTTAATTTCACACTCCCATGATTATATAAACGAAATCGGGGGCATTTATATTCGGGAGACTGCTGCCAAGGCTCCGACTGTCCTACTGGTATTGCTGGAATATTCATGGGGGGGGGGGGGAGGGGGTCTACTTTCCGGGGAGTTTCTTTTATTGGAATTTGGGAATTTTTTTTTAGTCCGGGTTAACACTCGTATGTTAAACGCTTATCTAAGATAGTTCTTTTCTTTGGAATGATTTTTTAAAAGTAAAGTTTGCTTGGTTAGAATTAGTTTAAGTCCAATACAGAATAAAAGTATTACAATATATCTAGTAATTATCGTGCGGTATCATTACAGGTCTCAAATTACGAATAATTTAGGAAATTTGTTAAAAAAATATTGTAATTTTAAGTAAAACAAGAAAAAAAATTCATTGGCAGTTAGCTTCCTCCTAACTAATTTATTGTTCCATTATTATCTCGTTTTTATTATTATTTTATGTTTATA
>UCOL01005260.1:0-12117 GCA_900474335.1 Ormyrus nitidulus | reverse complement strand
AAAAATGTTATTTCATTCATTTTTGAAATATTTATTTCACTTTTTTCCTTAAGTATGGCATCTTCCCACGCTTTACCTTAGAAAATCAAAATAAATTCTGTTCTATTATATACAACTTACTGTTAACAAATCATAATAATAATAAAATGGATAATTAATAATAAACCATTTTTCTCGTTCAGTAATTTTCGTTTCAGAAGGCTGTTCAGAAGGAGTAATTTTCATTTACTTCCGTTTATAAATATATTAATTAGAAATCTATCTGCAGGGTTATTAATCTCTAAAGTTTGCTTTACTACCCCTTCTTACTTTTCAGTCATTTAAATAAATTTCGTAAATTTCCCGAAAGCATAAACGTAAGTTTACCTCTGCAAAGAAGAACATGAACCTGCAGCTGAGATTTCGACTGAAAGTAGCTCGAGCTCTAGGAAAAAGCACGCTCATCAACTCCCAGCAGCAATTGAAAGCTCTGCAGCCGAAAGATTTGAGCGTCCTCGCTTATTGGCTCCGTCGCGCAGATGCAAGGGCTGCGCCGATCTCGCCTTTACGACGCCGGTGGCCGCCGCCTCGCCTTCTTTTCTCCGTCGGCGCTTTATGTCCGCGCTAACAATCCTTTCTGCCGGAGATCCGCGCGCGCGCGGCAGCGAGTTGCCGCGTCCCTCGGGAGCGGCGGCAAGCCAGCCATAAACATCCCGCAGGATAATTAACCCTTTGAGGACTTTGAAGCTCTGCTCTCCCGTTCCCTGACGATTTTAATAATCTTAAAAGACGAAGAGAGCCCGGCCTCTCCCTGATTAGTACTTCAGTTGCGTTGCTCTCGTTTCCCACCCCCGTAGCGAACGAGCGCATTATTCTTGCTTCAGTAGGCACACATACGGTTTGGTTACTGCACGGCCGATGAGTCTGCCTCCTCTCTCCTGCACATGCCGCACTTTTTTTCTTACTCTTTACGAGCGGATTCTGCCGGCTCTTTTTTAATTAGCTGCATTCGTTGGACTTTTACTTTTTTCAGATTTAGACTGCGACAAACGGCTCGGAGCGCGTTTATTACTTCTTCGATATTGCAAAATTACGAGACAAGCTGGACAAAGGTAGAATATTTAAAAGTTCTGAAAGTAAAACTTTAATTATTTGTTACTCTCGCACCTTAGCCAGAGTTTTTCTAAAAACTTTTTTAAAAAAAGTGCAATCTTGCAGCAAGTTTTAATTATTCACTAATCCGGATACTGAAAAGGCGGTTCAAAGAAGCCGCTCGATTCGATGAGCATGCACATCCAAGTTCATCGCAGTGTAAGTAAACAAAAAACAAAAAAAAAAAAAAAAAAGCCGGCACAATGTGCGCAAGAGAAAAGCATCCCCTCCCGCACACGTACAATTGCATCGAACTGCGCCGGATAACTCTTCCTTTTTTCCATTCTCCGTTACCTCGACTTTTGTCCCCGCGGATTCGCGTCACTTTGATGTATCGACCGTGAAAGCGAAATCACGGCGCCTAAGGAAAACAATGAGCCGCCAGGACATGAAACGACCCTTAGCGGCTAATAATGCGCGCCGCGCGCGGATCATTTCAAATAGCTAATTTTTCCCGCTGCACGAGCGCGAGCACAAAGTCAAAGGCTTTAAAATCCTTTCGCTCTCGCTTTTATTTCCTTCGGCCTCGCGCATACGTGCGTATTACGCTGAATTTCGAGGCAAAGAGGCCTCGCGCGAGAGCAAGTCTCCGGGGACTATCTCGCTTTGCCGTCAACGTCTACCTTCTTGTTTCTTCTCTTCTTTTTTGATCTTGCGGCAAAGCCTTTCTGTCCAGTTGAAGGACGCCGCGACGCTATGCTTGTCAACAAAAACTGTCAAAATTAGTGCCAAGCTCTTGAAAATATTAACAGATCTTGGGCGAAGAAAGAAAATTTTGGTAAAAATTGCGCAAAGCTGAAATTGACTTTGAGCAAGCCTGCAATTAACCGAGAACTTCTCTGTCGCCATAAATTACCCTCACCCCCAGCTGGGAAAGTTCATCGTCGCTCCTTTTCAGTCGGGGACGTGGCGATTATAGATCGAATTATACGTTTCGGTCCGAGCATTATGACGCGAGCTCTCGCCGTGCGAATAAAGTGCCAAACGGAAACGGAAACCATTCATCGCGGTTCCTCTACATAGACTTTCCAAGTTTCGTCCTTGTGCCATTAAGTTCGTTACGCAGCAGAGATTTTCTTAAGGAATTAACAAAAGTACCTCGCGCCACGCGTCATTTCATTCGTTATTCCCCAAGAAGGAATTTTCAGTCAAAAGTAGAGGCTTTACTTTACTTTTTATTCAGCGCAGTTGAACATTGAGAAAGTAGAGACATTCTCGAAAGAATTTTTAGTGCCTTGTTCGTTCTGCTGTTTCTTTAATAAGGTAAACTTTGACTTTTGGTATTGCTTTAATTGTCTACAACAGTTCCAATCTTCCCAAAAACCATAAAATTATACACTTGGAGAAAGCTACTATTCTAGTACAATTAGCATAGTTCTAGAAATAGTTATTGCGTGTATAGTAAATGCAGAAGAAAAAAAAGACAGGCGCGTCGTTGTAAAAAACTCGAAGGTCGATAAAAAAAACATTAGTTCGCACGACGTATTGTCATATTGATACGGCGATTGCGTGTCCTACAACTTCGTTTAGCTACATCTTTTATGAAGCGAAAGGACCGGCGGCGTGGGTACGACTTATTGCAACGCAATTCTTCACCGTCACTTATACATAAATGCTATATATTGCTCGAGGTCATCGAACTTTTACTGTGAAATGATCCTGTATACTTGAGCGTTTTTCCATTCAGTGTCCTTCGCAGAAAATAGATTGCACTGATAGATAAAATATAACTTGACTTACAATAAATTAATATTATGCTATAATTTATATATTATGCATTGCGATTGTCAACTATAAGAATTAAGAGACTGCAATTAAAGATTAGAATTTCCATAAAATAATTTTAATTTTACTTTCTCAAATTCTAATCATAAATTAAATAGAAAATAAAACTTTCCATTATGTTTGAGAGTAACGATTTATTACGCTGAACTGCAAGTCCACGTTCTGCGTGCCATGAAAATAGCACTAGCTTCATTTAAGCAATAATACAACAATGAAAAATCCTCCCACAAATTAAATCTCAAATGAAGGATCGCTTTAAAAAAAAAAAAAAAGCCTTAAACACCGAGTAGCGCAATTCGAGGAAAAACTCCCCAGCCATAATAACTCAACGCGGTCATAGGTATCGGAAATGCTACGTCGTGAACACATAATGTCAGGACGAGAATTAGCTCGACGTTGAACGCGCGATAACGTTGAACGCTACTCATCGGCGCGTCGCCGCCGTGTAATCTAGTTCGAATCCGCTCCGACATTACACGCTTGCGCGCGAGCGTTTTCTATTCACGAGCGCGGTATGCGCGTCGCGTGGCTCTCGATGCGGCAACTTTATCGCCTCTTATATGCAGAACTGATTGATCGCTTACACACGAGCCGCGGCCGTCATTAACCTCGTGGAGCACTTTGTACATCGTGTGCTTTACAGCCTCCCTGTGCGCGCGTTTCGCAACGCGACACGCGCCGCTTAATTAATTATGCGCCGCGCTATTTAAATTAAAGCAATAATTCTAGAAAGCGCGCGCTTCAACGACTCGACGATCCGTTGAAACAAATGCGATGTGGATAACATGTGGTATTGAGCAAAAAAAAGAAGAAACATGATTTTTGCCTAAAACTTTTTTCCATTTTAAAAGACGCGTCTACAGACTCTAAACCTTTAATTGTCGAGGTAGAAAAAAAGAAATTTTTTAATTTTACTTACAAAAAATTAGCTTATATTTTTAGATTTTTTGATTTTCTCTAATTTCCAGTCTATTTCTAAGGCCAGTACCACCAACCAGTTAAAAAAAAAGTTTTTAAATTCTCGAATCTTCACTGCGCTCGGGCAATAAACTTCTCGAGCCAGAATTTCCTATTTCGCGTCTTTGGTAACACAATGCCCTATTCTGAAAGATTTATAACATTTAATTTTTCAGGTCTTAAATTAAATCTTTTTTTGTAATATGCACTTAAAATTAAAAAAAGCTTAAAAATAAAACCAATTATAAAAATTATAGACTTGAAATATTCATTGATTATTGATAAAATCAGTAAAGGAGCCCTCAAAAATATTAGCTTTATCTCTAAAACATACATCTATATAATATGATGTAATGATTCTAATAATAGAAATCATAGATTGAAATTTTCTTTTTTACACTACAAATCTTTTTATCTTTTTAAAAGATAAGAATATAAATTGCTGCTTGAAATTACTTACTGGACAAGCATGAAGTAAAACAAATAATGAAATGAAATTTGATTAAATTATATATATTAAAAATGTATAATTTTAAAACAAGTCGAGTAAATTAATTTTGAAACTCAGAAGTCAATATTATTTAAATTTGAATGATTTTTAACAACGAAATTTCAAAAAAGATAAAAAACCCATGTTAAAAAAGGTGTAATTTGTCACCCCTAACTGAAATAGCGAACTTACCAATCGCAGAGCAGCAGCTAGGTTGGCCGAGCGGTCTAAGGCGCCAGACTTAAGTTCTGGTTCCCGTCTGGGAGCGTGGGTTCGAACCCCACACTTAGCAAAACTTTTTCTTTTTTATTTACACATTTTAGATAATATTATTCACACGATTCAAATCTTTACAGTCAGTAATGGTGTTTTCGTTTTGTGTTTAACCAAGTTTTTAGTTCAAAAACTTCAGAGCAATACGAGTAGCAAAATAATTTCTGTCAATTTATAGATAATGGCATTTTGGGGCCCCTGTATCACTGCAATCCAGTTATACACGCTTTGGCATAATATAAAATTATAAAGTATTTTTTTTTTAATTTATAAGTATTTAAAGTGCAAAAGCGACTAAATAAGCTAAAAAAATATTGATTAGTATTTTAAATTGTTAAATTACACTAAATAATTTTAACAAAATAAATTTCTTTACAATACTTCACTAATTATAATAGTTATAGTTCAATAATAGTTCAATAATTAATTAGATTTCTGACTGAATTTTAATTCGCCCTTTAGCAATTTATGAAAGAAACTGGTTGCTTGAAGGTCACTTCTATTCAATGACGTCATTGCACGTTTTATTCCAGCGTACCTATATTTAAACGCTGCCTCGTGTCTATTTTGAGTTTTAGTACGAAAAGTACAAATGAATATAAAAATAAATAATTTTAAACGGGATTGAAATGAAAATCTAACCATTTGTTAATTAAAATTCAGAATACAATGCGAATAAAAAAATTTCTGCAAAATTAACTTATTAATGTTCTTCAACTAACTAAACTAATTGAACATCAATTTCGTTGTATATATAAGTTCCCGCCACGAAGACACGAATCACTTAAATGGTAATTTCGCCCCTAAAGGTTAAAACCCTTTAAAAATTCAACTGAACCGATTAATATTTAAAGCAAACATGCTTCAAACATAACCGCTAATTGGCACATGATTTAAAATTCGCAACATCTCTCGCTCTCTTCCTAGGAGAACCAGTGATGCGGGAATCGTTCGAAAAATCAGCTTTCGCACCATCTGCGCCGAGTCAAAAACTCGCATGGCTCACTTCTCACCCTCTCCTTCTTCTCTCGTCTGTGTACTCGCAGTTCACGCCGATTGTTTCGCGACAATCGCCTCGTACACAGGGAGGAAAAGGACCCCGTGGCAGCATAATGGGATTACGCGAAGCGTCGGGAAAAAAAAAGTGGGAAAAAGGACCTGTACGCGGAGCCCTTTTCCCAAAAGACCGCGGCACCTCGCGCAGAAAAAGAGGTGTCGGATGCTCCCGCGACTTAAAAGCCGAGAGATTCGGTCCGAAACGCTCGTCAAAACAGTTTCGTCGAAAAAGGCGCAGCTACGCGTCCTCTAATTTCATTCCAACGCATCTGCTGTCATTCTCACGTTACCGCACTCGCGTAATGAACGTCGCTCTTGCAGGGCAAACATTACTCGCGACAATGATAATGTGGTCCTGCAGGAGAGACAGAGAGAGAGAGAGAGGAACGACGCACTTTTGGGAGTTGAAAAGTTTAAGCGTGCGCCTGCGTGTAGAGGCGCAACAATGCCTGCTGGGAGAGTGGCTCGCGAAGGGTGACTTGCTCTCCTTTGGATTTATACGTGTGCGCGTTAGGGTGAGAGAAAGAGACGAGTGATACATGTAACTCCAACTGCAAAGATTTGCGCTCAGGAGGAGACGGACAATAGGGCACTCGACTTTTTCTCTATTAAGAGACTTGTGTTTATTAAGCTATTATTTCATGCTTCAATGGCTAAACTAACTTTTTTATTTTTAAATATCCTTTGTTTTTTGATGAATTTTTCTACGTGGCAATGGCAGTAATGAAAGGACGGAGGATATAATTATAGAAAAAAAATACCTAGTAAAAAATATTATTTTATATCGTTCGTTCATCTAAGGGGGTTGGAATAAATTTCTTTTTTTTTTCGTTTGATATTTGCGTATTAGAGTTCTCCACAGTACAGCTTATCGGCCGAATGGTTGGCTCACAAATTACAAGCCCGAATCGTCACCCTTACGCGGTACTTTGCGGATAGTAAATTGCATTTTAAAGGCACCGTCGCTTCGCTCGACTATCATCGCAGGAAGAAAAAAAGATGAAGAGCGCGAAATTTAATATTCCAAAGTTCTGAGGCAGTAACGCGATTACACGGGACGTCGCGCCGAGTTGTACAACGGCCTATAAGCATTACAAATGCGATTTACCCTCGGAGCTCGCAAAGTCCAACTCTCGGCTTCTGCTGAAGTGAAGAAGGAAGGGAAAATCGCTTTAGGACGACGACCTGTTTTCTACAGTTATGCGCGGCACAGCCTGCGATAGGGATATATCAAATTTGCGCCCGCAGTGACTCGATTGCGCCACTGACAAGGGAAAAGAGAGATGAATGTCGGACAAAGATTCGCAAGGAGGGTAAAAAGAAAAGTCCAAGGAAACTCAGGGGGCAACGGGAGGAAAGAGGGTATTCGTTGCTGCTTTCATGCACTTAAAGCTTTTTTGATGTTAGACATGACGGTAATTTCTTTTATATTAAATCTTTTTTACTATAATTTTCAATTGAATATCTAAATATTATATAACATAAATTTACTTTCTCGTTTATAAACTATTGAGATTTTTCTCTAATTAAAAGAAAAATACTGTTGATTGTTTATTATTAAAAGTTTACTTGAAAAATACAAAGTTGAAGTGAAAAAAATAGTGAAAATTTTGTTTATTTGCTTAAAATTAAATTTAATATTTCTTTAATAGTAACAAAGCTAAATACCGTTCCGTGATTGAAAAATAAGACTTTTAGCACAAAGCAGCAGATTTACATTAAACCCCGAGGAATTTCCCAGCTATGAAGGCGAAGAGTTATTGCTCGGAAGCATCGAAAAACCGAAAGTTGCACAATTCCAATCGAATAACCTGCTCTCATATCCGAATCCCCCCGTCGCGCTCGTACTATCTGTCTCTGACAAAGAGCGATAACAGTTTTGCTCCTCGCGGCGCTCGGAGGGAATTGTTTTAAAAATCCGCATCGCCACGCCAGGCGAAGGAAATTAATCAGTAGCTCGCGAAACGATAAATAACGATTCGGGAGAGCTAGGAGATACAGAGGAGGCAGAAAGGCACATACACGCTCGTTGTCAGACAATGGATGACAAATTGCTGGAAAGGCAAAACAAACGGAGGACGGCGAAGTGCATTCGCTCCCTCTCTCTGTCTCTCTCTCTCTTCTGTCCGGTCGAGCGGGCTGTCGTCGATATTAGCAGCGCAGGCAGCTCGTAATCTTGCCCGATGGCACTGTCAACGCAGCCTAGGAAAAATGGCCCTTTTCACGGATAAAGTCTCCGCCCTTTCGGCGCTACGTGCCAGCGCCAGCATAAGCAACTTTAATGCGCCGGATTATTTTTTATGTGCGAGGATAAATAGTGGAAGCCTGATTGATAGAAAGGGAGGCGCTGTTTTTCCGCGCGACGGTCAAACTATTTGCCTTTGCTGGAATGTCTTTATTGCTCTTGCCGAGGCGTTTTAGTTATTACCGATCTGTCCTTTTTTGCGGCAGATAAAAACGATTATCGCAGCGATCGATCAAGACACGCTCGATTACTCCAACCAATGCAATCCAGTAAAAGCTTCCGATAATCATAATTAAGGAATTTTTTTTTCAAAATCAACCATCTTAATTTTCTCGTTAAATAAAGATAAAGAAAAAGTTTCTTTCCACGAAAATTTGTGCAGATAAGATCCCTTAATAATATGCTCGCTTATACTCTGTTTAAGCAGCAGCTTCCCTTCTCCGCCGCGGAAGCGTAGAATTTTAAAAAATTGCTTCCTTTGACAAGCCCCTCTCGCTCGACGTTGTGCCACCTCATTTTTTGTTCTCCCGATTTGCCCGTTAAACAAACGATCGTAAACAAAATCTCGGCCTGCCGTCCCTCCATGTCGCTCTCCCTCCTCCTTTATTCGTCCCCCTCGATGCTGATGCGGCGGTAAGAGTAGCGCTCGCGGGGCGACAATGGCAGGCATCGTTGTCCCTCGCGCCCTGGGTGATGTGCGCGATTTTTCGCGGCCAAAAGTGCAGCGTCGAAAATTAAAGAGAATGCCAGAAGAAATCCATCGGATGGAAGCGAGACACAATGACTCGAGGCCCGCAGACTGCGAGGATATTTTTTTTTTTTTTTTTTTGCGCGCGTGCCTCCTTTTGTTGCCCCGCGTCTCTTATTTTCTCGTCAGCAGCAGCTGTTAAACATTTAGGCGGCTAATTTTGGAGAAGGATTTTTTTTAAAGCTGCCGCGATGAAAGATGGAGAGGAAGCGCGAATTGAATGGCACGGGGAAAGATCGCCTCCAGACTGAAATAATAACGAGGCGCCAAGGCTATGCCTTTAATCACGATATTAAACATTTACGATTGCGAAAGGACCTGGAAAGAAAACTGTCCTGAACCTTTCACGAAGCGCAAGCTCCGAACCAATGGCTTCCTCCTCTGTTTTCTTTCCTTCTTTCTTTCTCTCGTCCCTCGGCTAAGTACTCCGAGCCCGCGAAGAAGGTACAAAGGATATTTTTTTTCCCCGGTAATTATGCTTATGCTCAATCCCCTTACATTGTTGGCAGTTCCGCAAGGCAAGAAAACATTTCCGGAGGATTCCTCGGACTTATTAAGCCGGTGATCCCGCGTTAATAATTGATCAGCTTTTTTAATCACAGCTCTTCACGGGTTTTCCGTTGCGACGCTTAAGTGCTGATTAAATAACTCGTAATTGGACAGCGAGAAGAGCTTTTTCGGATGAAGGAAGTTATTAAGGCTGACGTTTTCTAATTTTTAATCAAATCTTAATAATTCTTTTGTACGCAGTTTGGAAAATTACAGCGCGAGTATATCGAATTTTATGATCAATAATTTTGCGAATATATTTGACGTTTAGTTCGAGGTAAAAATGAAAAACTTGCAAAAATTTAGTATTCAGTGAGTCAACGCCATTAAAATAATTCCTGAAGGAGTTCACTTCGAGAAAAGTACGCGTAAAATACGGCCGAGTCGTCGGCTTCCTTTGAGAACCGATGGGAATTTCGTCGTCCGCTTCATATAACTCGTCCGGCGGCGGGGTGCGAATAAGAATCCCGCGGAATCTTAGAATACATCGGTAAATAAAATTCCCGAGGGCGAGAAGCGCGAAGAAAACGGTCGCACGCTTCAGTGCTGACCCTCCTCCTTCCCCCCCTCTGTCCACCGATACTCATCCGAGATTTTTATGCTGTTTTCACGTAGTTACGCTCTCGCATCTTCGCTCCGACGAAATAAAATAGAAGCGGGCTGGCTCGTAGCTGGACAGAATATTATAACGCTCGACTGACAGGGGAAAGGACACGCTCCTCCCTCACTCCTCCTTTTTTCGTCTGCCTCTTTATTACGCCTCTTCCTTTTTTCTCGCGGCTGCCCGGGCGGCGAATCACGCGCGCCGCCGGCTCCCGAATACCGCAGGTTCAACGCGCGCACAGCGCTCGCCGCGACTCTATTAGATTTCGAAGCGCGAGACGAATTTACGATTTTCTACATAAATCTCTGGCAGTTTTAGTGCCAGCGCTGCCGTGTCCCCGGGCAATAATATGCGACTGAGAGAGAAAAATAGGAGAGGCCAGTCGCACTAATCTCGTGATTTATGCTTCAAATTTATTATTTAAGTCTCGTTACTTTTAATACTTGTGGAAATCAGTTATGCTACGATTGTAAATTAATTAAGTCTTCAAAATGTAAATAGAAAATTGTCCATAAAATAATATTGCATAGTAATTGACAATTATAGCAATAAAGATTGCTAATGCATAGTTTAATTTCAAGTCAATGGACAAGGGGCACACTGTATGCGACAGCATTAAATAATGCTGCCAAATTTAAGAACTCCCCCAAACTAAATTTTGAAATATCACTCGAGCCAAGAAAAAGAGAACTCGTGTAATCTCAGCCATTATAGCTCGCGTTTTATCATTATTTCATCATACCACGGTTGCTTTATCATCGACAATCGATTACCCTTCAACGTCGTCGCATATATCCGCGCGACTGTAATATTATAAACGCGCGTCCCCATCATATGCCAAGAAGATTAATACGTCCAAATATTGCGGGTTCACGGGTCGGAAAAAAAGTCTTCCCGGCATATTTGACGCTATTATTCTTCCGGAGCATTCGCTCATGCACGCAACACGCGCACACGAATACGCGCGCGCGTATTTCCTCATTCACATGGACGGCATCAATAACGAGGCGTTCCGCAAACGGCAATCGCAAATGATGGTATCATTCTCGCGCGTCAGCGATAAACAGAAAAAGAGAGAAAGAGAGAGGGTTCTTGCGTTTGAATATATATACGCGACTTTTGCATATGACGAATCGAAGACTATTACCATTCAATCTCACTCCGTCGGCTTCATCTGCATCCCATCAGCGCCTCTCCCTATTTTTCTCTTCGTCGCCGCGTTTTGCACGCGGTGCCAAAAGTATGCTCATGATTTTTTATGCCTCGAGGTTTTTCGAATTTGCAAATGAAATACGCTTTTGATGGAATGCAATCGTACTATGGAGATACGTTTTTCCATTCGTTGCTATTATATAATATATTTGAATAACAATTCAAACTGATTAACAACAATTAATTTTGATTTTATTGCTTCTAAGCAACAGTCGCTTGAAATTAATTACGTTGCCCTCTTCAAGATTCAGATATTCTAGGCAGTTTTCTAACAGTTGTTCATAACTATGGCAAAATATTTTTACATTCAAAGTAAACATTTTTAGAAATGAATTGGGAAATCAAATTATTATTATACCGCGGATTATTTCCAGTTTCTGCAGAAACTCTGGGGGTTTTAACTTGCTCAGGTTTTTACATGTAGCCGCCACAAATATAATTACTATATAAATAAATATTTATTTTACATTAAGTAGAAGAAAAATTAAGATTATTAAATCAGTAACTTTCATTACTATTAAAAATGATTTGTTAAAAATGTTTTCTATTTAAAAATCAATTAAAATGTATAATATTATTATTTTAAACATTTATTTTGATTTTATTCGCATGACAATTATTACAAAGCAGATGAAATCAAACGAATTATAAACACTGATGATATTTCTGAAAAAGAAAAAAATTGGAGATGCCGGGGATCGAACCCGGGACCTTTCACATGCAAAGCGAACGCTCTACCACTGAGCTACATCCCCTCACGTTTGAGGAATCGATAAAGCATTACCTGGAGTTAGGATTCTTTTTGAGATAAATCTTATTGTTAAATTTAACGTCACTTTTTAAAAATGCTAAAAAATAATCGCAATTACCGTGAAGAACGTTGTTTCTGATCAGCTAGGAGCAATTTTGAATCATACATTTCCATATAAAAAATAAACATTGATTTATTATTTTAAGATTAAATTAAACTATCCCGAGTAGAAATGAAGTAAGGCCGGGCGAGGCGCGCCATGCACGGCACTTGCGGGGCGTGTGGACATTTTTAAGGGAGGCCCAAGTGTTTCTGC
>UCOL01005259.1:0-12114 GCA_900474335.1 Ormyrus nitidulus | reverse complement strand
TCTTGTATCACCCATCAACTATGTACAATGTTCCTATCATGGACCGAGCCGATATATCGGCTTTCCGGCCCTTTAAAGGTTAAAGGCATATATATTTCTTAGTAAAACTTTTTAAACAACGTGTTACGTTTTTTTTTTTTTTTTGCATACTTTGATTTAAAGCAATCGATTTGATTCATATTCATTATCCTTCACCTTCTCGTAAGAGTTTTCAAATTAGATATTAAAAAGAATAAAGTGCTACTGCATATTATGGATTTTTTGCAATTTAACCAAAGGATAATTTTACAACTGTCTGAGATTAAATGATTAACAATACCAACTTGGGCTTTATTAATTTCCGAGTCATTATTTCAATAACAATTGTTGCTTTCCATTCAAAACAATAAAATATCACTACAACTCATAATGGAAAGTCAGACTTCTAAGAAAAGTCTCTCTTAAATAATGTCCTCGATCGCAGAAGCATGTGCTTTGTCACCAATAATCAGCATGAATTGGATATCGTGTAGAAGACAGCTCAAACAGTACAATAAGGAAGTTTAAAAAAAGCCGGGAATTCTCCCATTCAAACGAAGATTATTTGTCTTCACTTCCAGTGGTTTCCTTTTCTGCAAGCAATTGAGAGACGGAGTTATCACATTTGATTGCTTTCAAAAGGCATACAATATCTTCAATTAGTATATTTAATTTTGAAAGATTTTGAAAGATACAGAAAAAGTATGTGAGATTTTCTGTAACTAAAATAAATAATATTCAAATAATGAACACATTTATGATATATAAAAAAAATATTAATTTACTTTTTTGACGATATCTTTTGCTTTTATTGTATAATAATGCTCTTGTATTTATCTTATAAGACACGTTATTTCTTTAAAAAACAACTTGACTGAAATAAAAGTTTACGAATCGTTTCTAATTTTAACTTTTTTATCGCCTTAAATGACTTTGAACTAATGAAGGAACTGTTTAATTTTAGATTTATCGAAACGCAATTTCCATTCCTATTACAAAGCGACAGGCTAACATTGAAGTGCACAGCTTTTCAACAAGGTTCCTCCGGCTTCGCAAGTCTTTCCCACCTTCAAAGCACCTAAAACCCGAAGGCCTCGCCGGCAAAGGAGGTCTAAGCAGTCAACAGACGGCACCGCGAAACGGAAATCAACTCCTCTCGCGGAGGCGATCGCCAATAAAGCAGCCCACGCGGCTTCCAGCCGCGGCGAGCAGGCAACCGCTCGCACTTGGCAGGTGCACGTGTGCGCCTTGTCGGAGGGGTCGCGGCACAGGCATTGTAAGACGGCCGCTGAATTTCCAGCCTCCCCGCAATATCCTCTCGATTAGGGCGGGCTTGCGAGGCCTATAAATAGAAAACGTGACTTGTATTTAGGGCGACTCGCGGCTATATTTAGATCAACCCACTTTGGCGCTCTGTGCGAGAGAGCGTCGTGGACGTACGGCGGCGGCGGCGGCGGCAGCTGGTGGGGTGGGAGGGGCCGGCAAATCTCGTTCAAAGTTCACGGCAGACGTTGACGAAGCAGCATCGCTCTGTCGCTACTGCGGCTGACCCGGGTAAGCGCGAGTACGTGCCGGAGTGTGCGGAGCCGGAATGCGCTTTCCGCAAGCTCACCCCCCTCTCCCCGCGGGGGGCCTTCGAACAATTTTTGCTGCAGCCCAAACGAGCCGGAACGGGCTCTTGCCCGATTTACCTCTTTTCGATCGTTCTTGCGCTGATTTTGGAATTATTCATTGGTCGGGTTTCGGCTGAGATTGTTTTTTATTTTTTGTATTCAAGAATTCAGATTTTAAACTTCGTGCTAGATACTCTCAAGACTTCAATAATTTGTTAATCTGTAAATTTAATATGACTTTTCGTAGAGTAATAACGATTTCAGAGAAATACTTCTGAAAATATTTTTTCTTTGAAAGCTCTGTGAAATCTATTTTTACTTCTTGTACGATGCTTAATAAGACGTAAACTGTTTACAGTTAAATACCTAATATAATACGAAACCTTGGAAAGTAATATAAATGCGCTATTCTGCAATATTAAAATTATATATCAATGACATTTAATTAATTCAATGTATTAATGTATAATATTGAGTCAGTTAATTATTAAATTAAAAATACTAAAATATGATTAATTTTATAAGCTAACAAATTTTATGGCTTTTGGAAAACCCAAAATATAAATTAAACATGACATTTAAATATTTTAATCTGTCGTGCAGAGTTTTTAAAACAATATATATTTTTAATAACAACATTAAAATTAAACCCCAATAAAATGTCGAAATTGAAAATGCAAACCATTTCATTGCCAAGTAAGTTTACACAAAAGAATCTCGAATCTAAAGGGACCTGCAGTCGGGAAGCAGTCTTAGCTGCCAAAAAAGAAGAAATTAGAGCAAAAAGCGGAAAATGGCGAAGAGAGAGAGAGAGAAAAAGAGAGAGAGAGCAGAAAAAATGGCAAATCGCAGAGAAGTCAGTTTTCTGGGTGTTTGTACTCGAGCACTTATAAACGATACTTCGACGCACGCTTCCCGTGGCCATGACGGAACTAAAGAGAGTGACCCAGTTGCAGGGAAATGCACCACCCCGCCCCTCTCTGACGTCACGCGAAGCATCAACCCCATTCACGATCCAACACTGACCTGGATTAGCGTCCGCTCGCGCGAGCCCCCATGAAATATCACCATTCATTCAGCTCCGTGAATCGTAAGAACGTGCAGCCGACCGAAATGGGAGTTTTATTCATCCTTCCGCTCTTTTTACGATCCCGCTACGATTGTAGCTCCCATCTTTTTTTTTGCAGCGTGTCGTTTCTTTAATTAACTGTGATTGTTTTTGCTTTAAAGCTGAATTGAATTGATGAGTTCAACTGGTAGGGTTTTATTACGAATTGGAATTTGTAATAGCAGTCAGTATTAATTTAAGTAAAAAATGTGAAATTTTTATTTAGTTTCACATTTGAGCAGTAATATTAAGTTTTTTTTTAGGAATTTTTGAAAAATCAAGATCATTATTATTTACTAAGAAACAATACAGATATGAATTCCGTCCATTCGGATATTTTTAAAATCGATTCCACTAACTCACTTTAATATTAAACTTTAACACGAAAAAAGTTTATTTTTTGCTATAAAATGTTTATTTTCGTGCCTTTATATAATATGTTACATTTTACACGAAACAATTACCATAATGAAATAGATTATGAACTTTATCAAATATAGTACGCGTAACCCAAATTTTACCAATATTTTAGTAAAAATAAACAAAAACGCAGCAGGAACTGCATTTAATCCAATTCCATTGAATTCTGCTCATTATAAGTCTGTCAATAGCAGAAATAGATTTTACAGTGCGTTAATATATATATTTGTCTACATTCTTCATTTCATCGCGAAATTGAAAAAGAAATACGTTCATTAAGTGAAACAGACAAAACAAGGACAGCCGAGTTCAAGGTCTCGATTTCAATAGCCCATTATAAGTTTTCCAAGATCAGCCTTCCTCGCTGCCGGTTATGAGCGTGAAAGTGCAAGGTAAGCAGTCGGAAAAGCTCGCGCGAAACCCGAGCGGGCATTATGATTCCGAGGAGCGAAGGTCCTGATTGAAGCCAATGAGCGTATAATTACGAACTTAATATCTAGCTGCAGTCGGCGGCACCTTGGCTCTTGGCCCTCCCGCCCCCTCCCTCGACTCGCTACTCCAGCCTTGTTTTTGCGTGGAATTTGGCCCAGTTTCACCTGAAACCGTGACGTCACCCTTGTCATTGAGGAGGCCAGAGCGCAACGTGCCCTACTTCCATCAATTGGCCTGCGAAGCGTGTCGATGCTACCTCGCAGCCAGCAGGTCCCCCCCCCCTCCAGCTTTCCTCTCGCCTCGCATCATCCCCGAAATCAGGCCCGATCCCGCTCTCTCGCTAAGGGCGACTGTGTCGCAGCGCGTGGCCGGTGGAAGGTCGCCCCGGTGTGAGTAAAAAGGCGAAGCCGGAGGTCGATTAATTGGGGCTGCGTCCGCGAGTAAATAGACAGGAGCAGAGGAGGTGCAGAGGCCGACGTCACCCTCACCCTTGCTCGCCCCATTCAAGCTCTGCGCGCGGCGCTCTCGGTTAAGGCGGCCCGCAAGCTCCGCGAGGTCTTTGCACTATCCGACTGCAGTGACGTCGCGGTGACGTCACGTCGCCATGGCGACGTATCCCGACGTTTGATCACGCGGCCGCCGGACCATTCAGCGCACGCCCGCGCCAACCGGGTAACTGGAACGTTGACCTGCAACTAGGACTTACCACCCCCTGATGCTGCTGCTACTGCTGCTGCTGCTGCTGCTGCCGCTGGCCCTTCGTGACGCTGGTGCAGACTGACATTCGCTGCATCGACGGATTTGACGTACTACCGAGTAAGCTAAAAAAAGAAAGGGGCGAGGACGCCGAGGGCGCTTTGGCTGGATGACGAGGTGAGAGGGCCAACCCTGACTCAATTATTTTTACCGCTTACGACGGTCTGTTGTTTATTAATACCTGTGGTTGGACGTTAAGGAACTTATATATGGTGATAAAGGGTTAGTTACTAAAAAGGATAGTCGATCAATTGTTATGTACGCACTATCTACCGTTTTCGTAGACGGATTGACTTAATTAAAGAATTTTTAGTATGCCGTTGACATTAAAAGAATGTGTAAATAAAACAATATAAATCATGTAAATAGTAGTTTAATAAAGTACAAATTTATTACAAAAATGTTTTCTTACTTGAATTTTTCATTTTTAAAATATTCATAGCGCCATTCATTAGTTTCACTATTGAATTTCATTTGGGTCACATGTTTGCTAAAGCAGTGAAAGAACTTAAAGGTAGTAAACTCGCGTCTCTATTGTGTTTCATCAAATCTTAATAACTGCTCTTATATAAAACCAAACATGAAATTCATTTTTTTTTTGCCGAAATTTTTTGAAGGTTTTTTTTTCAAAAGGTCAATGCAATCTTTAAAAATTTACTGTAATTCTTGTCTTTACTAAAATATAATAAAATAAACTTAGAGGTTAAAATATATTATAAAATTTATATTGATGGATTCTGCGCAGCATATGTATATATTATGTATTATCCTATAGTACGTATAACGTCGACGGTTTTATTTTTCTTTCTATTGAAACCTTATAAAATAACGTCTAGGAATTAAGAACTTAGGACAGATGACGAAAAACTAGTAGACAAAAGACTTCGACAAGATTCTAAAATCGCATCTTCTTGGCTGTTTAGGCAGAAGGCTATTCCAAGTTATTCCAAGGCTGCGCTCTTGCGGCTCCATTCCTCTTTCTCGAATAGGTATCAAAAAGTGTAATGTCTGGTTGTGCTTGTGAGTCGTCTTGGATCACTATATATCAATGATATATCAGCATATTTTTTATTCGGACGATGGGCAAACATTAACGCAGATCGTGCTCGATAAGGGTATAGCGCTGTTCCAGTTAGCGGCAAGGCGCAGTGGCGAGATGGGCGGGGGACGCGTCTCTGCAGCTTAATGCAGGCAAAACTAAAGCCTTACTTTTTGGCTGCAGCAAGTTCGCTACGGACTTTTATGACATCAACGATAAACAGCAATCCCCCCGAGATTTATTTATTTACTTATCTAAATTCGTCAGTGCATCCGTGAAGGAAAACATCAAAGAACTTGCACCTACTCCCTTGATGCGTACCTAAATTGGCATACTATCCTTCAAGGTATACGGCGCCCACTCTTTCGTATGTGTGTGTTTTAGTTTTATTCAGTTCTTAACTGATAGGAATTCTAGCTAAGTCAGTTTAATATGTATTCGTAATCTCAGAATTTTATTTCATTCGGTGAGCATTTGTGTTATATAACATGAGTTTTAACGATTCATTTTACTGTCACTTTATAGCATTATTAGTATAGTAATAGGATGACTGCAATATTTTTATATATACACATAATATTTTTTGCGATTTGTAGCATTATTAGTATTTAAATGTCTGTGACATCAGACTGTGATATTTTTATATATTTTTTAATATGCTCATTTTGTGTTATATCACCTTTTGTACTCAAGTTACAAATAAATTAATATCATTTTATTTTATAGTAGTTCGTTTTTTTTTTTTTTTTTTTTTAGGTTTAATAATCAAAATGGTTAAAAAAAGTTGAAAAAAGATGTGTTTAAGATTTAAACATATAAGCTTGCATAAATGAGGAACCTTCGAGTCCTGTAAAAGTGACAGGATAGTTATAAATTAAGGCTTTGTTTTCTTCCTCCTTGTTGTCAAAAGCATGATGGTTCTTACGTGCTAAATAATAACCAAAAGAATTAATTGCAGTAAACATTGCATTTCACAAAAGCAAGAAAACATGTATTACCTTCATTTACAAAAAAATCAGCGAAGTAGTGTCCAATTTGAACTGCGCTGTAACCGTGAGGTATATTTTTCCCTTCAATCCATTCATACGCATTTTTTTCGGGGTGAAACTGTATTCCATAGAAAGGCATTTCAATATCCTCCAAAGCTGAGATAAATTCTAAGTTGTTCCAATCTTTATTCACTGATAAAATGCGTAATTTCTCCGTCAATTTAGCCTTTTTGAGATCCTAAACAGAAGCATATGGCAATTAAAATATTTTACGTTTTAATAAAAATATAATTATAGTATTTTTTTCAGTTTATAAGTGAAGCATACTGTTCTCGTAACACAAAATCTGTGATAATTTCCAGTGACATTTTTCTTTCTTAAAATTTCAATTATCGATTCGGGAGCTTTTTCAAACATTCGACTACTTCTAAAATCTGAAATGATTAAATAAATAAATCTTAATTGAAATTAATGTTCTATTAATTCAAAACTTTCATTTGTTTATTATCTATATTACAATTATCAGAAAATTAAGCCTAAATTACTATAAATATTGGTTTAAACTGATTTTTTATTAGTATAATATGTAACTAACCTGGAGTAAATTCAAGTGGAAGAGCTTGGCTTTGACTTGAACAATCTGATCTGTGATCGATTTTTTGAGCAGCAAGATATGTCAATAGTTCAAAACCAAGGCAAGTGCCCCAAATTGGAAAGTAATCGTTGTTTTTATTAAATTTTTTAGCTATCCTAAAAAATTATCAATATGATTATTGAACGAAATTCTAAAACGATAAATGTAGCTAGATTTGGACATTTTAACTAGATTCTAGCGATATTATCGGAAACTTGCTACCAGGGTACTTATCACTTAAATGTATTTTTAAGTTTTTCGTCTAGCCGTTACAAAATATTTCAGAAGAGGAAAACAAAATATTAATAGCTATTACTATAGTGAAAGTTATCGGATTAATAGTTTTAAACATAAAAATAGCAATTTACAGCAGAATAACGGATTACGCGAAACCCAGTGGTGTAAAATTCTTCTCCCGTACAAGATCATGCAACTGATGATAACGAATGGTCGGTATGGAAGATATCGACCAGTATGCATTAGCAATTCACTGAAATTTTTATAAAACCTACTTTTTACTAAAATACTTTGAAATAAAGTAAACTAAAATTTTAATTCCACTGAATATGTATATATATAATGCTTTTTGGGCTTACTTATAAATTATGTCACCAGCATCAGCGTAACCATTACTCTGATTAAAAAACGTTGAACCACCAGGAAACAAGACGCTGCAACAAAATATTGTAAATGCCAAGCTTTGTAAAAAGCATTAACAGTTGCTTTTTTTATACATATTATGCTGCTTACCCGTTTATTTTGCTTAAAATATTTTCATAATATTCATAAGGTTGCCCGATCCTAAAAGAAATGTTAGAACATTTATAATAAATTATACTTAAAATGTTATTTTTTTTCATTGAAATGGAAAATTTTAAATATTTGAAATCTGCTGTTAAAGCTTTGTTGATAATATTTTATTCTTAATCTATAATAGATTACTGATAATAAAATACTGATGAATAGAGTACTGATGTACCAATAAAAATTACAAAGTAAGGCGATAGCATATAAAGAAATAAAAGATCCATTTTTATAATAATTTGTAAGCATATATTGTTACCGTAACAACGCGAAATTATAATTAGATAATCATGCGTAATAACGTAATAACATAACATTTGACATTAGAAAAAGGATTCTAATAATGTGTGTTCAAATCTTAAAACTATTTTTTTGATGCAGTAAAACTACATATTTAATAAATAATGATAATATAAGAAACTGTAAATATAAAATGGTTTAAAACAAATTTTTATCAGTACCGAGAGCTTGTAAGCTAAAAAAACGTCAATGTTAATTTTAAAAACAATAATTATATTTAAATGTTTCAAAATTATAAATTACATCGTACCATATTGGAACCACTCTAGCACCTGCACTTTCTATATATTTCACATATGAAGCTGCTATGTAACTATTGTATTGTCCTGCATAGATTTCATTTAACTTAAAGCTAATTTCTTGTGTTAAAATTCCTGAAAAGATTATAAAAAAGTATAAGATTAAATAATGGTTACAAGTTTAAATTATATTTTACTACATTCTTTACAAAACTTAAGATCGTCTAGTTTTAATTTATTTTCTTTCCCTCGCAAGTAAGAACAGTTTAGAAGTGCTATTACTACAAAAATTAAATTCTAAGCGTAACGGTCATTAAAAAAATGTAATTAAAGTATTCATATCATCATTAAAACTTACAAAAAAGATTTTTTTAGAATTTTTTTTTAATAAATTTTATATTACTATTAATCTTAATATGCGAAAACTACAGTTATTGTATTTCTTAAACAAAACTTTCTACAGATTATTGATTATTGATTATTTTAAAAACAAAGTCTTTTTATAATTTTTTATTAATTAGTAACCTACGTAAACTTTATTAAAAAGTAAATTATTAATTATTACAATAATTTCATTAAATCCACCTGAATAATAAGTTTGCATAATCAATGTTCACTAAGGAAAGCTCATTACGTAACCTTCATTTGACAACTGTTCAAGCATATAATCAGCCTATTTGTCGTCGTTGTTATTGCCAGTAATTAGGCTTGACGCAACGTTAATTAAATCGATTTTTAAAAATTTGTTAGGTCATTATAACGAAAATCTTTACACCTTATAAAATGTTATTTTGATTATTTTATATTAAAATTTAAATAGATTTGCAGATTTCTGCGCAATTAGATCGAAGAAATATAATTTTATTGAAAATTTAGGTTAATTTAAACTAAAAAAAATGTTTAATTAGTAATTATGTTAAGAAACTCAAAAAATTATATTACTTAAAATTTACCCTGAGGGCGTATAAATTGAGATTTTAAAGGTGACCGCATATTGGTTATCCTTTTGCGTTACAATAAATCATTTTTTTTTATCAATTACTCTCTAGAACTCAGAAGTAAAGTTTTTTTTTATTAATTTATTCGTTATTTGCAAAAATTGATATTTTTAAACGATATACTTATATAACTTTCAATGTTACACCTTTTGTAAAAAACTATAAATTTAGGCAAATATCTCTTGTCAATCAACGTAAATTGTTACACGCATTAAAAATTCCAATGACATAATTCAGAATTTAAAATTAAAGAATAAAAATTTCATACAAATAATATAATATGAAAATGATATCTTTTATTCTCTACTAAACTCATCATTGTATTGGTAAAATGAAGTAGAAGATTATAAGATAAATGACCCCCTTCAGAGAGACTTTACTATTCAGGAATTATGGCCGATAACGATAAAACATAACTCTTGATAAAAATTATGAACAATAACATTAAATTGCAAGAATTACTTGACGACTAGCATTTATTGTTTAATTTGACAATTCATTGTATTTCAATCCATGATTATTGTACTGAATTTGTTTCGAAATACTATGGTTGTTGTATATTATTAAAAATCTGTTGGTTATAGATTAATAAAATAAAAGTACACAGACACATGCATGAATTCAAAATTAATAATGTCATTTAAAATTTCATATGATATTTCAACCTACCTATTATAGGACGATTATTGATTGTTGATTTTTTCGCTGCAAGAACAGTCGAAATATTAATGCTAAATAAAATTTGAAAAACACAAATAACCATCACCAATTTATAATTCATTTTTGATTAATAGCTTATACTATTTCCTACAAAAAGTATTTCAGATTACAGACACGCTTACTTTGCAACAGTTTAAGTACGACTAACACTTCCAGTACATAACAACAACTGTTTGTAGAACAAGACATTTCTTAGTTATCAACGGAAGTCTGTAATTGAATGCAGATAAACATATAATGTTATATATAATGACAGAGATTATTCATATTCAATGAAAATCAGAAGATACTTAATAGAACTTTGACTAAAGAAAATAAGCCCTAATTTTACATGTAACTATGAATATATAGCGTTATATATAAATGAATTGTTAATCAAAATAAAGTTTTAATGTCTAACTAAATTAAATTTCTCTGAGAAATCAGAAGTTATTGCCAATCTAAAACATGTATTAACATCCTTGTATTATTTGAAAACTATTTTTTTTTAAGAAGCAAATAACATTTTTTTACATGATAACGTTATTTTAGTCAAATCGGCACTTAATTCAAAGAAAAACTATAAATATTTTTTAAATCATTTTCAATTAAACTTAAATATTTCCATTTTAATCAAGGATCAAATTAGGCTATTAAAATTAATAATTGAAAAAATTTTACAGCTATAAAGTTTATTAACTCGATAAGATGCTGAGCTTTAAATAATACAATTGACTGCAATTGACAAAAGTTATTCGTTCTCGTGATAATTTTCTCTCTGTCTCTCAAGTGAAGTAATTTTTCCATTAAACGAACTTTACGATTTTTAAAAATCTATTATCTTTTTAAATTGCATTCAATGACAAATTATGATAATTTATTATATAACAAAACTAACTATGTAAGAATAGTCCAATTTGTAAGATATCAAAATGAATGTGTTAATTGAATCAATAAATTAATCTTTACTAAACACCAACCATGATGCACGAACTTCTTAAATATTAGAAAAATGAGGTCTAAAACATTTAATTGAATATGAAAAGAGTATTGATTCTTTATCGCTGTTTTGGTGGATGGGCAATGCAACTTATAATTTTTAATTTAATTGTTTTTTCGATAAAACTTTACGTACACTGAGAGAATAAATATAGTAAAAATTACAAATAATCTTGTAAAAATTACCATACTGTCTAGTAAAGCCGCCACAGACTGTTAAAACCCAAAAAATGAGTATACTTTATAAGAAATTTTACTATACTGTTTAGTAAATTTTCCTATAAAGTATGGTAATTTTTTGGGTTTTGACAGTCTGTGGCGGCTTTAGTAGGCAGTATGGTAATTTTTACTAAACTTTTTTCTCAGTGTATGTAATATATTTATTATCTAGTTATCAGTTTGATTATATCACAACCTCTTTTTATTATTGATGAACTTTCATTTAGATTTCACGTCATTTCGGACTAAAGCTATTCACATCAAATTTTTTGATTATTTAAAAAATGTTTAAAACTGATAAAAATTTTGCCTCAGAATGGTCTAGGTGACTCTTCTTCTACCATCGATGAAATGTGACGAACTCGGCTAATTCTAGGGCCTAATGCTGACTCAAACTCCAGATATATAAATACACATTCAAGCAGGACACTCCGTTACTTTTTTTTGGGTTTCTAATAATTAAAATGTATTCTATTAACATATTATACAAAACAAATTATACAAAACATATTATATTGATATCCTACAAGTTAAATTTAGCATCGGTTCAAATATATCTTGATACAAAATCATTTTTGGAGCATAATTTTTAAACAATTAAATTTCATTCAATAAATTAAATTAATATAACTCTCAATAATTTATTACCTAATATGAAATACTTTTGACTCCATGGTCCCTTATCGCTTTGAATACTTTTTAGTCGAAAAATACTGTTACGACGGAATAAATGCGGAGGAGGACTTGAAAAAAAGGGCACCGGACTTACCTCAGCTGGGAATCGAACCCAGGACCTTCTGTTTTCGCGACGGATGCTCTTCCCACTGAGCTACCGATGCCTATGCAC
>UCOL01005258.1:0-12125 GCA_900474335.1 Ormyrus nitidulus | reverse complement strand
ATTTTTATTCAAGCTGGCGCGAAATGAAGCTTTGCGCGAGGAATTTCAAAAATTCTGTGTTACGTCCCAAGACGTATCTTTTTGTTTTTTTTTTAAATATTTAATAAATTAAATTTAAAAGATTTCATCAATGGTAAGTTAAAAAATGCACAATGCCTACACATCGAAAAAGCGTGGTCAATCACCCGTACAAACTGCAACACAGTAATCCGACACGAAACAGTCAATGAGACTGGCGACTAACTCAGCAGTCCGCAATCCACCTCAATAGAATTAACACGCAGTCACTGTCAAAAATGTAGAAAGTCAAAAGTCGCGCCTTCGCTACGGGCTCCGTGTCAAGCATTGTACACATAATTTGTAAATCTAACGCGATTATTCTTTATTTATAGTGATATGTGAAAGGTGATAATAATAAAGCCTCTAGTGAATTTAAACTGCGCAGTGTTAAAAATCTTATTTCTCCCGATCTATCTCTTCACAAGAGTCAATCCAAACAACTTCAATAGCGCTAGTAAGAGTAGCACGAATCAATCAAAAAGGAGACATTAAGTTCTAAATTATAACACAAAATATCAGCAACATACAAATTCGGTGGAGCTTCAGCCACCGACCATACTCGAGCTTCAAAATAGATATACAAAATCTTTTAAAGTCTTCTTCTCCAAAGTCAAGACTTAACACAGACCTTTGAATTAATAACCTTGTGTTAATAACTGTAGAATTGTCTCAGACATTAATGTTTCCATTTCTCATTATAGTACATATGGTTACAAGTTGACTTATAGATAATGTACTATTTTTTGTTTAAATTTCTGAAAATTGTAGCCATTAATAGCAATGCATTAAGTGCATATTTCCGAAATGTTTTTTTGATTTATGTAGAGAGTAATTTGAAGAATAGCAGAATTTGCTGCAGCGTGTTTAAAATTTGAACCTAAATGCAACGCACTTTTTGTGTAGCGCTTCTATGTTATCATTGGTATTTATTCATTTCAATAGACTTGAATATGATCTGCAACGACACAGAATTATTCATAAAGTACATATTTATTGATAATTCTCATTTTGAAAGGACTATTAAATTTATAACTTGTCAATTTCGTCAAAAAATGTTGAAAAAATTATTTATTTTTAGTTTTACATACTAAAGCTATCACTTTGAGACAAAGTAAATTTTTATAATTTAATATATTGCCACCTAATTGTTACTTGTCACATTGTTTAATAATAATATATAAACTTAAAGTAATGTATATAAATATAAAATACGCTAAAATGTACTAATATATTTTTTGTAAATAAAATAACTAAATGAATTCAAATTTTTTAATTTAAAAAATGTTTGAATTTTTTAATCACATTTTTTCCAAATAACTAATGTCACTTATTTTCATATTTATTTTAATTTAAATAATCTATTTTATATACTTAAACTAAAAAAATCAATCGAAAAAATTCATACTTTGGTGCCTATTCAATACTTTTTGAATTTTAGTTTGATGTAACGCAATAGTCACTAATGTCAAATTATTACTGACTGACGAATAAAGCTCTAGACGGCGAAAGGCAACTTGCAAATGATAAATTCGAAGAAAGGGCATATAAAGACGGCAGCGGCGTTAGCTCGACGTCAAATGGGACACCTTCGGGTGTCTCGTTACTGCTGAAGAGATCCCACCTCTTCAGCTTGGTAACACCATCTGTGCCTTTAGATTTAGTTAGCAGTAGTTAATTTAAGTTAGAGTAAAATGATAAGGTAGAAAGGATAAGTAAGTCTACCTAAGAGAAAACATCACATGAATACAAACTAACACTTCTAAAGCGCAACTTACTGCACCCTGGGTGTAATTTTTTTTAGGCGTCGGCAACATGCTGACGCCGCCGTAATTAAATCTAAAAATAAAATTTTAATTATAGTTATTATTGGAAGCGTTCTAAAACTCGTCTAATGTCTTTAAATTCGGAAACGATATTTATTGACAAAAGATTTAGTAAATTAAAAGGGAAACCTTGGGGGATCCAATCAATTCAACGAAAGCTTTAGTTTGCAAGTGAAACGCTCGTGTTTAATTTATTGAGATTCAAAGAATTGCAGGAGAGTAAATTAATCTAGCTTGCACCGGAGCAAAAGTGCATTCATTTAATATGTCACATTGAAATTGAATAATGTTTTATTTTAATGAAATTATTTAAAATGAATGCTAACGAGCTTTCTTAATAGTTTATCTTGATGAATGCAAAAGTGTGTCGACTTTTTCAGGACATTAATAAAAAATACTTTTCATAAAAGAAATTAAGAAATTAAAGTAAATTGGAATTATTTTGATACTCTCATTGAGAAACAGAATAAACATATTATACAGTAAATTTTGCTTTTTATGCTATGGATTCTCTTAACTGCGAGAAAAAACGTTTTTCATAAAATATTTATTCGAATAAATCATTTAGCCTCCAGTATTGCAAAAAGCAGCCTTGTATTTCAAATATACAGAACAAAATTCATTAGAATGTGTAATAACACTCAGTTTTCCATTGGCATATCCATCTTTCATTTCCAGGTTCCATTGTTTTTTTTCACTGCATAAAAGCTCGAGATTTCGCTTTAAAAAATAATTTTGAATAAAAATCGTTTTCAACACGCTCTTTTTAAATTGACAATTTATTTTTAACTTTTTTATTATTACTTATTATTATTTTCTTACTTAATGTTTTTTTTTTATACTAAACTTGTAAAATAAGATAAATAATAAATTCATTTCCATTGGACAGCTTAAGTACGCTCTAGAAAAATTGCAATTGCGCATATCAACTTTATCGTTTACAATCAATGGCACACTTTGGTATCGTATAATGAAAAATAGAGCACAATGAAAAATTTAAAGCGTCGGTTAACATGTGATCGTATAAACCGGATGCATAGCATAAAGCGGATAACGTAGCAATGACACACGCAAGCATGAATTTCGTAATGCGCAGAGGGAGAGATAGAGAAAGCTTGCAGCTGCGGTCTGGCTGAGATGTACAGCGTGCACGTGACGGGTCGAGCGGGAGACAGTAGCGGATCCGCCACTCCCGATAGTGAAATCATCTACAAGCATCGACGCAGGGATTCCATTCCCCTGCGCGTCTTCAATTACATCAAGCAACAATTCCAGCCTGAGCAGATTCCAGGTGAGCTTTCGTCCCAGCAATTTGCAGCATCGTAAGGCATTTGCATTTCGCGTAGAGTAGAATTTAGTTTAATTATAATATCTACTATTTTTCCTGAACGATATTAATTTTTTTTAGTTTTGTAAATAATAAAAAAAACAACAGACAAGTTTCTCTTACAAAAATTCTTTATTAATATAAAACACAAAATTCAAAAATTATACAAATACATATAAAGTAAAATGAGAATCTTTAACAAATGTTCATTTCGATGTTCTTACTTTAGAAGGAGACTCAAATGATACTCGAAAATTGTTGAATAAATTTTATCAAAAAAGAAAAAACACTGGTTCGAATATCATTTGAGTCTCCTTCTAAAGTTTAACAAATGTTTGCTGCACTTAACTTCATATTAAGTATCCTCATATTTAACGTAGGATTTTAAAACTATTATTCGAATTATTCTTATTTATTAACTTCATACGTAAACATATTTTTTTTAAACAAAATAACACAACTTATAGCATGTTCAGAGTTCATTTTTTAAGCAGATAATTTTTATTAAAAGCTTTATAATTTTCTTTCTTCAAAATAGCGCAGCACAAAATTAAGTTTGCACTTTTTCACGTAAAACATACACATATTTAAGCTTAAATGTACTATATACTTTTTTTTTATCGCTTGTATTGCTCAGCAGATACGTGCGTTTTAATCATTTTACACTTAATTATTTTCTGATTTAAATTTCTTTTGAAATGAAAAGTAATTTCAAATAAAACTTAATTTTAAAATGTTTATTAAAATTTAAATTACATGATTGGTGTATTAGTTTTAAAATGGAAATCAATTGTAATAACAAAATTAGTTCAATACACTTGATTTTTTTAGAATTTTTTTTATTTTCACTAAAAAAAATTGTAAGAGTAAAATTTACATCGTCTAACACGTAGACATACGTAGATTTTTTTATATTTTAACATGAGAATTATAAAATCCTCGTGTTACGTTATTTTTTAAAGCTTTTTTAAGAATTGGTCAGTAAAGTTCATTTTCACTGAATCGTAAATTTTTACGAACTGGAAGTTAATACAATTTGTGTTGCATACATTTTATTCTTTTTTAGTAACATGGTTTGGGTATATACTGTATCTCAAATCTGTAAAGATTTAAGGATGTAAAGTATTCTTAAATCATAATTCTTAAATACTTTTATACAATGTTTTTTTTACCTGGGAGAAATATTCTAGTAAATATTGTAGAAATTGTGAAAATGACGTGTTTCACATCATCACAGATTGATCTCAGATTGTCAACATGTTCCAGTAAAATTTCCTACAAAGCATGATAATTTTTCTGGTTTTGACCGTCAATGATTATTTATCGATACTGGTGTATTACAAGAACTAAATTTTAAGAGGTTCATTAAGCACTTTAATAAATTTTATTTAAATTAACAAAAAATATTAAAGTGCATTTCATAAATTCATGTTTTCTCTATTAAGCTTGATTTGTCTAATCGACTTATAGTTTTTAACTTAATCTTAAACCTTCTACAGTTTCCACTGCTAAATGTTTATAAAAATAATGTGAACAGTATCAAAAATATATATAGTACATAGCAAAAATATAGTATTAGTAATACCATACTGTAAAGCGCTAGCTTTAAGTATTCACACTTTTGTTCTAGGGAAGTCTATGATAGAGGATTTTTTGAATTTTGTACATTGCTTAATACCTAAGTAATTTATAAATTATATTTAGTAGAATAAATAAGATTTAAGCGCTTGATTGTAAAAAAAAAACTCAATCATAGATTTCCATTAATGATTTGCAGATATACGTTTTAAACGAATCCCAATTACGCATTCTCTTAATTCATTTTCTTTATATTGAATCTTCTGGCTGCTGCTTTGTTGAAAATTCGGCTAAATACATTGTATTTGACGGTGTAAAACTATTTCGGTTACTGCTAACATCAGTGCTGGTTTCGTCGGTGCACGTCACCCAGTTTGGAATGAAATTGTGCTGTCTATCCTCTGCGTTATTAAACGCAGTGTTGATGGAGCTCTTACTTTCAAACACGGAGGGTACAGAGTTCAGACCCTTGCGTAAAGTCATTACTGGTGTAGTATTGCTATACACACAGCAAGTCTCGTTTAGTTTTGAAAAATCTACATTACAATTCGACGTACGAAGATTCAAAGTGATCTCTAAGGACTGGCCATTTGTTTTTGAAGCAACAGCATTCTTATCGAGATAGGACCAACGAGGCCAATAATTCTCTAGAACCCCAGTACCTTTAAATAAAAATTACATTTCGTTTTATCATTTTTGTAAGTGAATATGTTAATCATAATTATAAAAGAAATATTGTTATTAGATAATAAAAACAAAATAAGTTTTGCTTTCTTCAATTTTTTCAATAAAAAATTCAACTAAAAATATAAACAATTTCAGTCGCAATATTTCATTTAAAAATAACATTTTCTAAATTAATATATTACTCAAAGTATTTGCAATTTTTGAACTTGAAATATTGAAATCAGCAATTTCTTTTTACCGTAAGTAGGAGCATTATATTGAGTAGTTGAGGATGCTGGCATTCCCACAAAACTTTCAAGTTGTTGATCCTGCAATGGCTGGAGCGGATCGGTGGCTGTTGTCGCTGGTGTTACTATCGACTGATTAACTGACATGTTCTGTTGTTGATCTTGATTGTTTGACTGCTGATAATATCCCGAATCGAAAGAAGCATTCTCAAGTTCTATGTGAAATATTGGGCTAGTCAATTGGTGCGTATAATCGGAATAACTCGAATTGTTGCACTGCTCGGTTGATTGTGGTAACGAAACCTGTTGCTGTTGCGTATTGTCATAAAAGTCCTGAGAGAATGTAGAAGTGTCCGCGCCACTGACTGCGGATAACTGTCTGTAATAATCCTGTGGCTCTTGCGTCCTGACCGTATTGGAGGACAATTCGTAATATTGCGACACATCAAATTGAATATCCGGCAATATCTCGTTTGGCTCTAATGCAGTCGTTGTTTGGTTCTGTTAAATAATTATTAATCATTTAGAGTTCAGAAAAATTAGAATGTTATTCATTTTTAAACTTTAAATTACGGTGTTTTAAAATTATAAGATACTTACTGTATATAACGGATCACTAGTTAAACAAAATTGAGAATTTTGCTGTAAAATATTCGATGAGTCAATAGGGCTTGAATTTAACATGATTGAATCTCCAGGATTTTGATAATGAATCGCGGCAGTAGGTGCTGGCTTCAACGGCGACGTTGTTTCGTAATCCACTGGATTCGTCATGTCAAGGCTATTAGAAGCAAGCCAACTTCGACAGTTTTCTTGCGCATCGGTTTGCGTTGCAAAACTGAACTGATACTGATTATTTTGCTGGTCATAACCCTGGCAAAAAAATATTCATTTTATGCTCATATTATTATTATAAATAGTATCTAATATTAACCGATTAATTCTTCGTTCTTTTTAAAAAATTTCATTGAATATTTTAAAGAAATTTTATTTTTGGCTTACCAATATTGTTTGATCCCCGATGTTATCGAACGAAGGTCTGTAATAAGAAATATCGTTTGAACGTCGGCAATATGAGTTTAAATAACCCTGATCATTTTCAAAAGTGCAAGATAAACTTGGTATAGGGGTAATGTCATTCTGCCAAATTTCATCGTTTTCGTTTATATCAGACCTTGCGCTCATGGTCTCCGAATTATCTGGAGATGGTTCCCTTACACGACACGGATCTGTAGGCCAAGCTAAAATACACCGAAAAATAAACTTTTAAACATAAACTTTTTTTATTAGAGTGTATGTAATTAATTATTAGTAGGATATTAAAAGATAAAAACTTGATATCATGAAAAAAGTAAATGAACATGCAAGCCTTGATAATTATTAATATTAATGAAAAAAAAATTTAAATTTAAAACTAGTAAAAATCTAGATTTTGAATATTTATAGCTGTTTTTATGTTAAAAAAAAGATATTAAATTTTTATACGTACTTGATACTGGACTAGCAATCTCGCCCAAATTAGCTCCAGCAGGAGCTTGCAGCATTTTTTTAAGTAATAAGCTCATCTTTTTACTAGCACTATCACTTGTTGACGGCTGTGCTACTGACTGCTGTTGGCTGGGACTAGTAATAAGTGTATTAGTCCCCAAGTTAGATTGATAATTTGATACTGTTGCTTCTGTTCTCAGATCGACAATCTCATCAAGCAATGTTTGATTATTATTGCGATCACAATTGAGAAAAAGGAATCGTCTTATATCATTATAGCTCAAATTACACTTTACTTCTTCTTCAGCTCCTACCTGTGAAGTATTCAGCTATAAGTGGATGCAAAAAGATTTAATGTTAATATGAGTAATTTTAAAATTTATTATTATTTTTTAAATGATTAATTGGTCATGTTAAAATTTTTAACTTTCAAAAGTATTATTTTTGAGTCTTACCCATTGATATGGATATTGCTGCTGCTGCTGTTGTTGCATTGGAAATAAATAATTATCTTGTTGGACAGAAAGATCAGGTGTGTGGCTAACTTCCAGCTTTAATGAAATGTCATCTTCTTTCATATTTTTTGCTCGTTTGGTTCTTTTCTTGCGATTTTTCTTAAGATCTGTAAGTATCTTTGAAACTTCTGAATTGTTTCCAGTTGTGACAGCATTAAGAATCTTGATCAGTAAATCTTTCTGTTTAAAAAAAAGTTTCAATATATAATTAGAATTCTCCTAAATTGTTTAACAATGAGAGAGTGAGAAGAAAGTAAGTCTTATGCTATGTAATTAATTTTACATTGTTGCCATTTAGAGCCATTTTTACTGAATACTTTGAATGCTTTGCATTCCAAATTAGAAAGCAAAATATTTTAGACGTTAGGAAAAGAAAGTTCGGCCAAAATCTAACAAAATTATCAAAGAATAACGGTTAACACGCTATTAAAAAATGAATAAAATTGCTTATATTTTGTGGAGGGTACTTATAACGAGGAGGGGGATGTAAGAGCTTTTCTGATTTGCGGATTTTGAACGTAAGGACGGTTTAGGCTTCGTTCTCCCTCTATTAACTCCTCGGGTTGGGGTAGCTTTGCTGATTTCTACAAATTTTGGATGTCATTACACTGTACGCGTCATTAGTATTTGTCATTTGTGTGTACATATTTTAATTGTTCGGTTGTATAACTATTTCGTAAAATAAAGTAATATACACAATCGTATCAAGTAATTATTGTTTTAATAAAACATTTATAATATCTAATAAATAACATCTATTAACATAAAAAAAGGTTTAACAAATGAATCGTCATCTAAAGAAATACTTATTTAGTTAGAAATTTTTTGTTATTTTTTGAATTTGCTAATAATAAAGATTTGATGTAAAATATCCTTGAAGAATCTTTAAACGTACAATATACAAACATTGACGAAATTATTTTGTATAAACGTTTTTTTGAACAATTATGAAGTCGGTAACGCGGAGATCTCTAATGTCTGTACAAAATTTTTTCTGAAAACGCAAATTTCACCTTATGTTGAATTGTACCATTATACATATTTTCATTTTCTAGAATAAGAAATACTTTTAATGAGATATACCGTCAATGTTAAAATTTATCAGCAATATTAACTATAATGATTATTTCGTCTATAACTGTTAATTAGTACTTTTTTTTACAATTTTTTTCAATAATTAATAAATTGTTTAAGTAAGCTTTTAAAGCGGCAACGGCAGAATTAATAATCAATAACGAAAATCGTCAATCGGCATAGTTTCAATTGATGTACAAGCTATACAAGAGTTTAGAAACTGGTAGATCGATGGATAACATGGTGACCATTTTAAAAACTTATTTAAAGCATTACAATCCGAACGATAGCTAATATTAGAACTAGTTTAATTAATCTTCAGAAATGAAGCAGTACGTATTCTACAACCACAAAATGTTGACAAAGCCGCAGTAAGTGGCCAAGTTTGTGTCATCTTTCAACAATAGCCTCCATCTCACGAATTCTCTAGTCATGTATAATACTGCAACCACATAAATAAACTTCACAGCTTTTGTTGGCTTTATATGCGTTGTAATTTATTATCTTATTAAATTGTGAAATCACGTCAAAGCGATGCTTTACAGAGTAATGTATAATACTTTCATAAAAAAATAAATATCTTCGAAACAGACTTCGAGTTTTTTTTTGAGGAGTTTTATTTTCATAATATTACTTCTGGTAGTATTATGAAACAAAAATTCTTTTGGTTGATCTTAAAGCAACAGTTTTAATTTGCGAACCAGAAATGAAAATTCCAAACAAATATTTTTGTAGATGACTATTTATTTCACTTACGCACAAGTGTCAGCCAAGTATTTTATAATAATATTTTATAATCTCTTTCTCGGTATCTAGAATATTTTGTAACTATACTATCAGACTTTAAACATCATCCCGCGTAATTACCCTCGAACAATCACTCTTGAAAGCCACCATAAAAACTAATTTCACGTCCTTTCCGGCACGGCGGACTAATCCCATTCTCGGGCACTAAAATTTGATCATCGCCCCGGAAACTGCATATCCTTCGAAAACTCATTATCGAAATCCGATTCTCGTCCGAAGCCGGCTCCCGTTCTACTCTCGAGGCTTCTGGAAAAGGTCCGCGATGACCGCTAATTAAGAACGACGTGACCTCCGCCGCGGAAACCGAGCAAATGGAGCGCGAGGCGCGAAAAGCGGAAAACTTGTGGAAAAGAGAGTCGAGGTCGCATCCGTCTTGGGTGCTACGTGCAAGAGTCGCGTTTCTCTCTGTAATTAAAGCGCCCGTCGGTTGATCGATATAGCGAGAATTTTCGTCAATGCTGTTTTTGAGAATTTGAAAAGGAGTTTGCAGGAGGGGAGTTTTGAAAGTTTTATTAGAGAATGATGAGGATGTTGTTTCCGGGCTGAATTTGAGTTTTGAAGTTATTTCAAGGAAAGTTTTTTAGACGTGTAAAATGGAATAGTTGGGAAGTTCAAGTTTAAAGAAAGAGTTATTGAAAGTTTTGATTTTGAAATTTTTTATAAGCAAGTTGAAAGTGCTATTGCAATTCTTAAGAACTTTTATTTTCCTGTGTCTCGTCTTCATCCTTTTCCTTTCTCTACTCTAACTCTTTCTTTCTTTCATTTTGAACCATTTTCACTGCCCTCAGCGCTTACATGAACGCATTCACTATAACAGCGATCAAATATCTTCCGTTGTACTATAAATAAACCCACCCTCTCGTCATCTCCTGCATCTGCAACTAACCACAGTAAAGATATTGAATGAAATTTAAAAAAAAAATCCTTGCTTTCCGCAGCGTCTTCCACACTTTTCCACCGCGACATAAACCAACCCCCGAAAGTAACCGCATCAGCCTCAGCGTTTTTGCTTATGAACTCACATTTACGCCTGGAGGCAGCCCGCGTAATTCGTGCAAATCCTTTGGTGCGCCGCAAAGTACTGCGGTAAATTATAGACGCGAAATTGTTCATGTAAGAATCCATTGACCAGTCCAAGCAGTATTCGCGTCTGAATTCTAGGACGAAGCGAGTTAAAATAAAAGGAGGGAGGCAGGGATTCTTTAGAGTTTTGTTTGAAATTTTGACTTTGATGTAGGTTTTTAGTTGATTTCGAGCAAAAATAGAATAAATATTTTAATAAAATGGAATAGTATCTAGAATAAAAGTGTGTAATAGTACTGTTATTTGTGTTACACTATTAAAAAATATTGGACATATAAAAAACTTATTATGAACGAAAAAGATTCGAAGACAACGAAAGCATTCTCCTGCGAAAAAACCATCCAGCTCAACATTCGAATCCATTCAATTAACCATCGATAAGACTCAACTAAAAATCCCTCCTCCCACGTAGATCGCGACACATCAGATCGATCGCGCGCGAATACGCGAGACATCTACACCCTTCATCGGTGTTAACGCGCCGCTCGCGTACACGCTGAACAAAGCCGTACACAGAGGCGAGAAAAACTCGCCGCTCCGGAGCATTGGCTGGGAAATAAAGTTGCCGGAGTGGTCGACAACTCGATTTCGAGCGCTGAATTTGGCCTGCTGATGAAGTCTTGTGTAAATGTGGAATGAGGCTGTCGTTGGGTTGATGGAACGGTGCGCGTGGTGCGTTTTTCGAGTTGATATTGGAAGCGGGTTAATTTGATGGAAAAATAATTAATGCGAAACAGTGATCGAGTAATTATTGAATAGAAGCTTCTGAAATTAAAACTATACATAATAAAAATAAAAATTAACATTAAATTGATTTATAAACGCATGACTAAACTTTTTCTTATTTATTTTAATTTAATCTATGTTAATAAATTTACGGTTTAATTAATCTATTTCATAATATCTATTTTATATTCTTAAACTAAAAAAATCAATCGAAAAAATTCGAACTTTGGCACCTATTCAATACTTTTTGAATTTTAGTTTGATCTTACGCAATAGTCGCTAGTGTGGAATTATTACTGACTAACGAATAAAACTCTAGATGGCGAAAGGGAACTCGCAAATGATAAATTCGAAAAAAGGGCATATAAAGAAGGCAGCGGCGTTAGCTCGAAATCAAATGGGACACCTTCGAGTGTCTCGTTACTGCTGTAGAGATCCTACCTCTTCAGCTTGGTAACACCAATTGTGCCTTTAGATTTAGTTAGCAGTAGTTAATTTAAGTTAGAGTGAAATGATAAGGTAGAAACGATAAGTAAGTCTACATAAGAGAAAGAAAATGGAAACGAACTAACAAGTTTAAAGCACTACTTACTTACTGCACCCTATCTGGGTGCAATTTTTTTTAGGCGTCGGCAACATGCTCACGCCGTCGTAATTAAATCTAAAAATAAAATTTTAATTATAGTTATTATTGGAAGAGTTCTAAAACTCGTCTAATGTCTTTAAATTC
>UCOL01005257.1:0-12122 GCA_900474335.1 Ormyrus nitidulus | reverse complement strand
GTATACAACTACCTTAAGGACGACGAAACATCATCTACAAAGCGGCCAATCTGTGATACAGTTGATGCACCGAAAATCGAAAGGTGTTCCTATAGGCGATGTCAAGGTACCCAGGAACACCTTAAGGACGACGAGACATCAACTACACAGCGGCCCATTTAGGGTACAGTCGATGCTCCGAAAATCGAAATTTATATTTACCTGTCTATATTTCAAACATTTTTAATAGCAATTAAACGTAATTGAATAGCTTTATGTAAAAAAATTTATTGTATTGAACAAGCTTATATATATACATAGATGGATTAGAGAAAATTTCAATCAATCAATAATTATAATATTATAATACTGAGAGTACACAAAACTATTTTATGAACTTATTCGAAGTCAAATTTATTTAAAAACCATGTAATATTTCTCTTTATTTGTCAATAGAAATAATCAAAATTTATAATTAAAGACATTTATTTATTTAAATAACAAAAGTTCATTCTTATTTCTATTTTTTCCGGGTCGCGAAATGCTCTTAGTGTCGATTTATCAAATATAATTATTACTAGATTCAAACAATTACAATTACAAGATTTAAATTGTCATTAAGACAAACGGTCGCAAAGTCAAAATGACGCGTCGCGGGCTTTCGGAGCCAGTTTTTAGTAATATGAGTATTGCGCCGCTCACTGATCGAGAATTTTTTAGATGACACGCACTGGATTGCTTCCTTTGAACAGTCGCCGTCACCAACCTGGTCTCGAGGTATTTTCCTACCTCCCGGTGTGATTGTTGCGTAGTCCCGTCTCATTACGTGGTGAGGAGGAGCGGTTGCTTCTTCCTTTTGATGATGGTGTGGTGACCCGCTCTCGTGAGTCGGCGTCACTTGATTTGAGTTAGAATGTGCGGTATAAACCGCGACTACACGAAAATAATATTTCGTTAGACGCACGACGTTACAATTTTTTAAATGTGAGAAACGATGTTACTTACCCCGAACTCGTGAGTCGGGTCGAGTCGGTGCTCCGAGCTTGCTTCCAAGCCTCGCAACGGTCGGGCACAAAGTGGGCCGAGCTGCGTTTTGAATTTTGCTTTTCGAAGCCGCGACGCTTCGCGAAAATGGGGGAGGGTGGTAGCTCCCTCATCACCAGTTAACATATAGTTCGGGAATTACTCTTAGTAAGAGTCCGTTACAACCGTGTACTTCATACCATTTATTTTTTTAAAACGATTGTGTTTTAAAAATTAAATAAGATATAATCCCCAACTTAAATTAGAATATCATCTATATTTACAGCTAAAATCCAATGTCAATCACCGATCTTTCTCATTAAAAAAATCAATATAATTTTTTTCAATCTTTCAAAAGATGCTTATTTATGAACATAGTAGTTTTCGATACAAGTGCGAGAAAGTGATTTGACCCTCGTGTGGCCGTTTTCGCACGAGCGAAGCGAGGTTGAAAAGGTAACAAGAGGTTAAAATCACGTTCCCGCTCGTGCATCGAACAATATTTTTTGATACGACGTGTACAAAGTTTAATTTAGCGCGTGCATTTTTATTCAAACGTGCGCGAAATCGAGTTTTGCGCACAGAGTTTCAAAAAATCATTTTTTTACGACACTTTATTTTCCAATCTTGCATTAATATTTCTATCAATAGCAATATATGGAAATTAAATATTTCATTAGTACAATTTACTTGAATTCAATAAATTTCTTTCAATATGTAATTTGGATTAATAAAAAAATATTAGCTATTCCTTATAATGTTTTCCTTTATAATAACTGTTTTAAAATGCAATCGATAGACGCTATGCCTCGATACGAGTCAGTAAAATTAACTATTCAATAAACTATAAGGAAGAGTCTATTCAAATAAGAACCTTACTCCTCGATAATTTGTATCCCAAGCATTAACCGACGCTCGATTCAGTTATAAAATCCACACCTACCAAACGCGATAGCGCTATCATTTTTCCCCTCGCGTGCAAGTCAGTAATTATAAGGTAATGACGAGCCATTTCTATTATACGAATCGGAGATAATTATGCAACGCTCGATTAATCGGCCGATTACGCTACGTCTTCATCCGCGCAATTACACGGCGGCGTGAAAGTTCGGTAACGGAAAATACGAATCCCCGCGAAATCATAATAGCGCCGTTGCGGAACGCGGCTTTATCACTCGAAATTCTCCGCACGCGACTTAATATCTGATGGCCAATAATGCACTGGAATTCACCTCGAATTCCTGGACCGGGAAAAGCATTGCCGATAAAGGCATTACGTAAGACGCGAAACGTGAGAATAATATGCAGGTAAAAGTCAGGGGATAGAAAGGTGCGTTAAGTAAGTAAGCCATCGACAATAATTTCCGCGCCTCGAGGAGCCAAAATTCCCGCACGAAATGAAAAAAAGATTTGCGTGCGACAAATGGGACAGTTTTTCGGTCGATCGCGTGCCGGTCGCTTGAGGAATTTATTACCGCAAACGGCGATCTTAATGCGCGAAAAGAGACAAGATGATGGGTTACTTAGAGGCTTTATCTCGCTCTTTCGAGGCAAAAATGGGGGTACTGTTAATATAAAGGAGAGGCTTATCTCGCTTCGAAAAAGGAAACCATTTTTTTTAATTGCGATCGGAACAGCGTCGAGGTGAAGAAGGTTAATTAACTTGATGAAATACATGCGCTTCGATTGAAACTTTCATCCATCTGCGGTGCGTTTATAAATATAGGTGCCTGTAAGTACATGAAAACCATCAGTCAGATTATGAGAGCAGCTTTTTCTAACGCAAAGGCAATAATTATTTTTCAAAATTTTTACAAAAACAAGAAAGGCGTACAATAAACTCCACTTAGCCTAATCGGGGCTAAGATTTTCGTCTGGTGCGAAGCCATAATCCGCAGCAAACAGATAAGTTCTAAGAAAGCCGCAAGATATCCCGAGAAAGTATTTCAAGCACTTGGAGTGAAAATGACAGTACTCAAGTTCCATTGTTTGCTTTAATGGAATATATGATATTGATGCCTTCCATTTCAGCTGTGCACTTGCCGCTCGTCGAGTAAACTTTCGTGCGCTGGATCATTTAAAAAATCAATTTTCGTACAGAAATAAATGAAGAATCGCAATTTCTGCACTTCTCAAATGGTGATAATAACAAACCGTCCGATAAGAAATAATGAACGATAACACGATGAAGACGAAGCGCTCGTAAAACATAACGACACGTCCTTAATTACATATTTACTGCTCTTGTAAACTCCAAGTGCACAATCATCCATCTCGAATCTCGCTAGCATCGGATCAGCGTCTAAAATCAAAAGCGAATACCGTCAAGATCGAGCGGCTCCGCGAAAAATCTCTTCCTCGGCCATTAAAAAGTGAAACCTCCGCGGCGCACGCAGAGCCTTCAAAACTGGCCGGCAAACGTCATAAATCCCGGCGCGAAAAATGGCCGGCAAGATAGCGCCGATTGATCCGCGTCGTAAATACTTTCTCTGATGTGCGCGGAGCCTAGAGAGAATAGAGAAAGGACGAAGCGAGAGATCGAGAGCGGCCGAATTTATTGTTCATCCTCGAGACTCCCACAGGCGCCGCAGTGAAAGGGGCCCCGAGCATATAGCTACTCGAGCCGAGCTTCGTAATTCGCGGCCGGGATCATAAATTAGCGCGATGCGCGCCTGAGATACGAGCGCTCGGCCAACTGGAGCGAACAGACGACAAGCCGCCGGACCATTAGCGGGCCTAGACCCCCGTCATTATGGAAAAACAATGCGTGCTTGTGGGAAAGTGAAAAATGCCCGGCTTCGGAGGGCACAAGGGAATAAGCTGTGAGAAATTTTGATGCAGACGAGAATGATTTTCGTTGAAAACATATTAAGTATACAGTAAAGAATATTTACTTTATTGAGGTAATTTTTTTCTTGACTCGGGTAAATACTTTTTAATTCGTCAACCAAAAGGGAAATCGATTTTAAGAATCGAATTTTTAATATAGAAATATTAATATTAGAAGAAATTGAATAACCGCAAATCCATTAGGCAGAAACACGATTTTTCGTTGCCTAAATAATAAATTTATTAATAAATTTAGTGAGACATGTTACACAATGTGTCTGAAAAATCTATAAAATCGAAATGTAAATACAAATTTTTGTTACCTAATACTTTGTAAAACATTTTGCTCACTCAAACATTTCTTTTAATAATAATCAATGAACTTTCATGAATAAATAAGTAAATATCTGCTTACGTAAGCTGTAATTATTTTGTAACTTTTCCATTATAAATGAAAATATGATAAATATCACAAAGGTTTTCTTGAATCAACATAGATTTTCCACAATAAAGATGAATTCCAATTTTTAAAATATTTAAAAATCTATATACGTTTATGTGCTATATTAAAGAGTTTTTAAAGACGTATAGTTCACACGTAGAGTTATCGATTACCTTACTCTGTCGTACCAGTAGTGGATAAGTATCTTCAGGTACTGATCAATAAACTGCAGGAGCAACTAACACGTTTTATAAATCAAATTGAATAATAACTAGAATTATATAAATTTGAATAATGAATAACAATTTTATTAAATACCTTAAAACCAGGAAAAGTTTCAAAAAATATAAATTTGTGAATCTACCTTTGCTAGTTGACTAACCCAGTTTGAATAAGATGCCAACAGTATAATTACAATTATATTTGATACTCAAAAAGAAAAACAGAGTTTTTACTCGAGTTAAGTTACTCTTAACTTGCTAAGGTAAAAGACAAAATTTTAAAAATAAAGGTCCCACCGAGATTTGAACTCGGATCGCTGGATTCAGAGTCCAGAGTGCTAACCATTACACCATGGGACCTTGAATACTCTACTATTGCTATTTTTTAATCCCCAGCATACCGGAAATCTATTACTGGCAATAAAAAAAATGAGAAATGTTTTGCTTTAAAATTAGATTGCTTTTGCACTCATTTAAGTTTGTATTTTATCTGTGGATAATTAATTTCTTTATTGCGTTCTATGTTTTTCACTTTTTAAGTTAAATTTTTTTTGCTTGCACGCAGGAAAAACTGATGCTTTCGGATGCTTTTATACAATTTATTGCAAAATAAAAATATATATTATTTGGCAAGAAGATATTGAAATATCTTCTTGAATCTGTCATTTTTCAATTTACTAAATGATAAAAATAAAAATAAAATGAGTTTATATAAATCCTTTAAACAGATAAGAATAACGTTATCTCTTTCTGGATTACCTTGCGAAAAAAGATGTATAGGAGAAATTCCAAACAAATTTGTAAAATATACATATAGTTACAGGGAGTCGACTCCAGACTTGCAATATTCATGGAAATTACTATACTATCTATTTTTATACATAATTATATATTATGCCTAATTTTCATAGATATTACAAGTTGTGGTTGTTTTCCTATAACTATTACATAGTATATTTTACACATTTTTTTTCGGATTTTCTTTTCGTTTCTTAAAAATATTTCACCAATTATAAATTACATTAAAAATTAAAAACTTCTTTTAAACTTTGGAGTTATTTTAGTTTAGTTTATATAAACTGCAGTAGCGATAAATAATAATTTGCATTTATTATTTATCTATACGACTTACATACATAATCTGTGCATTGTACGCAAAAGTGATGAGGCGTGCCAAGTCGAATGCATGTATATGCATGCGGAAGTTTAATAATAAACATGATATTTGTGAGACATTTTAAAAACAATGTGTTTATTAATAAAACAAATTTAGTTATAAACAACAATAAACACTAATTACTTTTAACATAAATTTATGATAATTTTATTTTTAAAAGGTACATTTAATTGCATTAAAATTAGTCAATTAAAGGCAAATTTCAAAAGCAATAATATGTAATAATTATTTTTCACAAAATTAATTATTTTGCCACATTAGAGTATCTTGCAATTGTTTGAAATGATTGAAAAAAAAAATTTTTTAATTTAAAAAAAGTACAGGTCCCACCGAGATTTGAACTCGGATCGCTGGATTCAAAGTCCAGAGTGCTAACCATTACACCATGGGACCATGCTTCATTCGATCATAATTTTCGAAGTGCTTTGTACACATGAAACAATCGCAGTCAGTTGAAATGCACACAGTATTTTAATCATAATGTTATAATATTTGTTATTATCTTCGCAAATTTTTATAGATATCAGTTATATTTAACTTGTAATATTGGGCTTGTTTTTTGAACTAGGATTTTTGTGCAATTCAATATTAGTAAAAATAATTAAATGCTTAAAATATTTCAGTGATAATATTGTCAAATAAATAAATAAAATATAAAGATTTATTAATTATTGTGTAAATCATTTCGAATACAATTAAAATAACAGCCAATTTTTTATCTGTTTAAAAGTTTATTTATTTCAATAATATCTGAAACAAATTGCAAATATAACATCAAAAATTCGCTTCTAACGCTCTCCTTAATATGTGTAGATAGTATTCGAAATCGAAATGAAGAAAAAAAAATCAATATTTCGTATCGATAAGGTAGGAAATTTCAGCAATCGTTTTCAGCCACATCTATAATTAATTTCGGTGCGCGTGACACATCTCCCACAACTATTCAGCCTGTACGGCCTCGGCCAAACTGCGCAGAGTGACGTATGCAATTGAGTGCAACCGCGACTGTTTAGAAGAGCGCACGACGCAGTAGAGAAACCGCAAGGTAGGTGATGAGACGTAACGGGCCTTGCCTTCTTCTATCTGGCATTTGCATGCGAGCATCGCCGACGCTCTAATTCTGTCTTGAGTTTGATGAGCGACGAATTCTCTGTTTTACCGACGCGAACGATATATCTTGGTTTGATGCGCTGACAAGTGCTTTTGTTTTTCGTCGGAAGTCTTGTCGGTACTGTACATTCTGTTTGCTAACATTATTTTCTAAATCAATGGGTCATACATAAATAGTTTTTACTCTGCAAAAATACGTTTGCATTAGAAGCGTTACAGTAGAGTTAAGGAAAAATATAATTAATTTACAAGGATAAGTATTTTCCATGCCGCCTAATATACAACGAAACAAGCACAGCAAGCATACTTTGAAAAGTTACGTCCACTATCGAAGCATCAAAACATTTATATATTTTATGCAGCATATTAATCTATCGATGAACCGTAAACCCCAGCTACACGCTAGACATATCAATCAGCCAGTAAACCGTACGCTGGCATCATTCGACGAGCCCCAGGCAGGCTGTTCAATTTATTAAATTCCACCGATATTGTTAACCCGACACCTCCGCCGGGCAGATTTAATTACTACTCGCATGAACGGCACCTCGATTAACAACGGCGACGCTTTTCGTCGGTCATAATCAAGCCGTGTGATAGCGAGAAGAGCTGAATGAATGCGGCTATTTCCAGGCGGCGGTAAAAAAGGAGGAAAGCCAGCGCTCGGACACGTAATGCCGAATCGCTGGCTAGAATTCCAAGGCATCAGCGCGATCCAGTTATCTACGAGGCTCGCTCCGAGCTGATGCTCGAGTTGCGCATCAATCATTCGCAAATAATAATCGGCTGCAAGTACGCGGAGCTGCACCAGAACGAGAGCTTTTAGTGAGTAGATCTTTTTCGGATTCGGGAGTTGCTAACACATTGTTTAAAAAGAAAGAGCGGCGTCGGAAGGAAAGAGAGAATCTGGGCGTGCTTTTTCGAAACTATGTAAACTTTGAAAAGTGGGAAACAATTTTCTGCAAGGCGGGAAGGCAATGTCATTCTTTGCATAATAATGTTTTTGTTTTTTTGAAATTATTGACGTTGTTTAAAATTATTGAGAGTAGAATATTTGCACATTTTCAATAAAGTCCTTACCAAGACTGATAAATGATAAATTTTGGCTTAAAAGACAACTAAAGTCTTGCAAGCTGACTCTGCTCGATTTGAATACAATTCTATGTAAGCGCTGCATTCTAGTCTTAAGCAACTACTTTCTCGAGAGTATTTTTTCTGCTATCAAAATAATCTATGGTAATTTAAGCCGAAAACCAAATATTTCGAAACTGTATTTCTACTAAAACCAATAACAAACTACACCAACTCCAATCTGCACACTTTCCACTCATCAGCAGCCAACCAACGGCTGCAACGCGCGACCTTCCAAATCCTAATCGCACCATCCCAAAGGCGATAAAAATCAGCGAAAAAGAGAGTGAGCCAACTGCCCGGGACAGCGGCTCATTTATAAGGCAGAGCGCACTCACGTATCCGGTGTCGAAAAAAAAGGAGGAAGACGACGAGTGTGGGAGGGGAAAAAAGATTGCTCAAGCACCGCTTGTTCTATCGGTATAACAAAGTGTCGAAAGCTCTCGGGGGAGAGGCGCACGCGAGTCCGCTTTCACGCTCCGGCCGGAAAAATCCCGACTTTTCACCGATCTGTTATTCGCGAGTGACTGACGGACAAGTTTCGAGAGCCTCGGTGCAACGCTATTGGTTTTCGTGCTTTTGTTCTCGAGCGCAGTATGACCTGACGAGGTGCAGTAGCTCTCATGGTGTGATTGCAAATTTGGGAAAACAGTTTGCCGCTGAGGATATTAAGTTTTCTGTAAGCAGTGAAATACAAGGGGTATGATAGCGTCCTCTAAAAGTTATCGCCGAGTCAGTAAAAATAATTAAAAGCATGATCGATAAGCAATAATATATATTAGAAAAGCTGGTAAAATAAATTTCTAAAAGATTTCAATTATTAGTAAAACGTCGAATCAGAAAAATTTTTATTTATTTTTAGCAACGCGTTCATTGTTTTCAAGAGCAAATAAACGCTCGCGTACAATTGCATATTCATTAGTGTCAGCAGCATCATAAGTGAGTCGATAGTTTAAACGGCGACTTGATTTAACCGAAGCTTTCGAGCAAAAACTAAATCAAACACTTTGCACTTACTCACACAGATTTTTTCCGTTAGCTGTGTGAATCACAGTTTTTTTACCGTCCTCAAAGAGACGCATATAAAATTATTATAAATTACATAAGTGCAATTATTGTTTACTTGGGAATTGTTTGCAAGTACTTTTCAATAAAGAAAATTCTGAACGTAATTACTGCGCATTATATAAGTTTTTCAAAATACTTGCATGAAGACTTGAAAAATTACAAAACTTTTGTCGCAAATCTGAAAAAAGCAAATGAAACCATTCGTCGAGCCATTGTTCAGCACCATAATGTGGTTCCCTCTCGAGAAAGCCCAGTTCACCTCGCATAACATTTTTTCGCGAAAAATGACCCTTTTCCGAGTGTCACCGCTCCAGAAACAGCAAGTGGTAGTCGCTCGGCGTGATTTATGCGATCCGAATCGTTATTAGTTTACTCGGCCATCAATCTCCCTCCCACTATGTTCGAGGGCACCTACGTGTGGAACTTTCGCCTCCTTTTTACGATTTCCGGCAAACGCCTGCAATCTTCCGCCGTGAAATTGGAACGAGTGCATTTTTTCGCTCCTCGCGCTCCGGAGCCGCTTATCTCGCGAAGACTGACGGGCATCATTTGTTTCGACTCTCTGCCAATACACCCAAGTTGGCCTCTGGAACGCATCTTGTTATCCGCGCGATCGACGTGACTCGAAACAAAATTGTACTGTACTTTGCGCACTGAGAAATGTGCTTTGTCGGTTCTAATATTCTAGCGAGTTTAGTGGACTGGACGCTTCGATCGGGTAGATGATGCGTTCATCTATAACTGTGCTTTGCACAGATTTATAAAAAGGCTTTAATTAGCAGAGTTTTTTTTTTTAATGGCGAATCTCGTCACCCTTGACTCACAAAATATCGATAAAAATTATATCGCCGCAAATGAAAGAATATATATGTATATAAATCATATTTACAATGATGACTAATTTGAATGATTAATCTCCATCATAACCTGCCACTGTTTATCTTATATATATGTTTGACCGGAACTTTTTTTTCGGAAACATTTTAGAATTTTTCTCAAAATATAAAATTATTTTATTTTACTTTAAATTAAATAACAACTATTGAAAGCTCTAAAAAAATGAGAAATTTGACGCGTCTGTGATACTTCCTAAACTAATATTTCTCTAGAAACATGATTCATCTTAAGATTAATATTCAATACGCATTAACACTCACAGAATAACTATTTTCAATCTAATAAAAAAACGTGGAGCTTTAAAAAAAATCGTAAACGCCAAAAACCAAGAAGCAAATGGCGTGGTCGCCCTTTAAACGCCAACGCGGTCCGGTGGCATCTCTCGAAACCCTGCTTTTTCTCCAGCCTCGCCTCTATCTGGTTGTTATCGCTTACCGGTTTCCCACAATATCGTCGCCGCTCTTCCCCCTCCCGATTACCGCGTTTACGCAAACGTCGCGGCGTCGCCGGGCCGTCTAGAAAAAATGCGAGGCGCCACGGCATAATAAAGGCGAGCCCTTTTCCTCGGCAAGGGAGGAGGAAAAACAAGGACGGGGCGAAATTACGGCGCGCTTTGTTTTATTACTCGCGAAGCAGAGGAGAGAGTGAGAGGGAGGAGGGGGGCTTCGCAGCTCTTTAGCATTTTAAGTGACTTTCGTTTTTGCGGCTTTATTGGACCGAGCTTGAGCGTGATGTAATGTGACGGCATTACCGAGGGGCTCCGCGAGTGAGGCTTGGCATTTTTTCGCTCCCGCCGGACTCTCGCAAATTGGGTTTTCGCGCGGCGTTTTCGAAGCCCTTGATTTATTTCGCGCGCGAGTTTCTCTCCTCGGGATTTGCCCGCTTTATCGGTCTCCGCCGTTTAAATTGATCGCGCGAATCTACCAGGAGGGATATTAAATTATCTCTGCGTGTATTTTGCCGAGAGCTCGCGTTTCTTTTACTATATTCGCGAAATTATCCTCGAGCGAATTAACGTCCGCTCTTCGCAGTGGTAAATTAAGTTTTATTATCAATTTTGATACATAAATATAGAAGGCAGCTCGAAGTGCTTTATTGCTGTTTGATGCATAAAATCCGTTACGTTTGAAAATAACCTTGGAAGCTGTAAAGCTGTGAAAGTAACATCTTTATTTATACGAATGTAAAATCTGTCAAACAATAAACTAATAATTTTGTATCGTAAATAAAGCTATCGAGCTATCATAAACACGCACCTACCTTTCAAAGCAGTGCATTGAAGGGAAATAAATCACGGTGATAAAACTAAAAGAAAAAACCTTTCGCCACAAATCACCTTCGATGGAACAGTTAAATAAATTTTTATGCTGAAATTTAGCTCGGCATTGGAAATGTTTCGGAATATTTACAACATTGTTGTACTGATACTTGAAAAAAATCATGGACAACTAAAAAGTATCAGTAAAAATGTTTAATATTATCAGTAACAATAAATTTCTGAAATAAAATTTTATTAAAAATAAAGAATAACAAATTTTAGTACTATAGTATTTAATTCTTTCGGACAATACAAAAAAATAAAAAAATAACAAAATAAATTGTTATTTTCAATGTATACACAAGATACAGCAAATATATGAATGTACGTATTATACTCCTTGTCATATTGAAAGACGTGAAATAATTCAGATTTGCGGTAATTTGGGTTAATAAACATAAATATTAGTCCAAACATATTTATACCGCGATGCAAGAAGAATTTATAATCAAAGTATTCTTAACATCATCTTCAAACATTTTATCTAATCGTAAATTGACTAACATTATTTACAAGACAATCGCGAATCACGCTACCAATACGAAAACCCATCAATTTCAAACACTAAACCGCCATCCAATATTCGAGAGCGATGATCGCAAGAAAGCATTTCGGCCACATGTTATTCAAATCTAAGCACGCATTTTCAACAGATTTAGTTATCACCATACTCTCATAAAGGACTACACACTCGACCACGCATATTCAAATACACTCAACTGAATGTATAATTACGTCGGAAAGCCGCTAAAAATCCAACAATAAACCTATATTTAGCCCCTTATTCAGCGGCCACTTCCTTCCCGCAATTACCGCATATCAGGCACAACTGAATCACGCGCGTTTTCTCTTAACCCTTTCAGGGGCACATTAAAACTGGAAATTTTACCCAATTGGTCTTATGGTATTCTTATGTTTTCGGGGTCG
>UCOL01005256.1:0-12115 GCA_900474335.1 Ormyrus nitidulus | reverse complement strand
ATATTTGGAACTTTAGGTCTGCAAGAATTTCAGATGATTCCAAGTGATAATCAGCCTGATGTCTGTTAGTGACCGAAAAGTCTAGTTGTAGTCGCAAGATAGTTCAGTTTCGCATTAAGCTATGAATCCGCCAACAAACCGCCAGATTAGGCCCTTGAATTATATTGAATAGGTAGGAATATGAATCATATTTTTGTTCATTTCTATACCGACGTTACTTTTTATACATTTCTTTTCCAAATTTTAATTATTGCTTTTACTGTAAAGTTGATAAATAGTAACTAACAGTTGATAAAATCGCAACAATTGAGAATCTTAAGATATTGAAGCTAATTATGAAAAAAGAATGAGAATAATAAAGTATGAAAAATAATTAAAATATGAAGATATCGTTAAACTGCTAAAAATATTAATTTATTTGAACATTTAACGTTTGGATGCATTGTTACATTTAGTACGGGCTATTTTGTGAAGCAATGCCTTTAAATCTTCCTTCTTTTTTCTTCTGAAAATATTGACAGCGTGATCTGTAAAAAATGTTTTTCTTTTAAAAAACACGTCAATTGTTTATATATAACATTAAGTTAGCTATTACAGTATTTGCAGACCGATATTTTTATTTAAGTTGATTAAAATTGGAAAAACTACTTTATATTTTGGGAAAGTATATTTTTAGTAACAGATATTAACACCCCATTGCACTATGACGAGATATCTCGTCATAAAATGTATGTGTTTCTCGAATATACTACATATATCAAGTGCTCAGGGGGGTTAATAATTCTGTTGTTCAAACGAGACATTAAAATACTACTGTATTTTGATACTAATGCGAAAGAGGTATTTCTTGTTCAAATATGAATGTCATTTGAGGAAAAGCTCTAAAATCCATCCTAAAAACGCTCAGTTTTGTAGAATGGGCTTGATGTTAGCCTTAAACTTGGCATTGACCTTGATTATAGAGGTTATTAGGAGGTCAATTTAAGTTTTTCAAATGAGGAACCCTATTTCCGACCCCGGATTCTAAAAGTCTGGAAAATTATATTTTCAGACATGTCATATTAGGGCTAAAGATCATCTATAACGGTTATTTTTAAGCAGAAAGTTGTAAGCTATTACATGCGAAAGATAACAAACGGATTACATCATATCGGACTTTAAAATTTTGATTTTTTTCTTAAACATTATCAAACTTACCAAGAATGGCTTGTATGATTTTAGGGTTTAGCCGTTCTTTCGGGCTCCTATCCTTAAACGCCCCGCTCGGTTTTCCAGAAATACTTGATGTAGCAAATTCTTCTCTCGTAAATAACATATTTAAAGCTTCATTGAAATACACTTTTGCATCGCTAATTGAACATTTCTTTAATTTGTCAAAGTATTCAGGAGGAATCTGAAAGTTTTATGAATTTTTAACAAATGCTTATAAGAATATTTTTAGGAACTTTTGAGGTAATTTTTGAGATACGTTATACAATATTGTAAGTATTGACACAATTCACTATTATTAATTATAGCATAGTAATTAACATCTATAATTAATAATTAATTGCAACGTAATCATATAAAAAATCGTTTGATGTAAAGTGATTATTTGTTAAAATGAGTTTTTAAATAATGAAGTGATTTATTCCTTTCCTTTTAATTTGTAGTCATTGAAAAAGAGTTTGTATGACCATTTACAGTCATTTAAAGAAAAATTTTCTATAAAAAGTTTCTGGTAGAAATTCAACAGTTTGTTAACTAATCAAGAGGTTATTTAACCGAACAGGTTAGAGGTATTTAGGTAGCTTAAACAGGAAAGGTTATAAAATTATACTTAACAATGTAACAGATAAATGGCAAAAATGAAAGAAGCTGAGCACCAGGTAGCGGATGGTAGTGCAAACATAGTAGGTTCCAAAATTTTTGGTCAGAGTGTGAACCCAATGTTATCAATGAAATATTTCCCAGCAAGGAAAGTAAATCATATCATCCAGATATTGCAATTGATTACATAAGTAATAATCATATTAGAATTGTAGTTGAACTGTTAAATGAATAATTTTGTGACCAATTTGCAATATTTGCACGGGTTTTACTAACACCCTCTTTTAGCACGCTTTTCTATACACGAACAGATCGATGAGAACGATGTAGACGTTTTTCATTGCACTTGCCGGCGATATATCACATATAATTTCAACTGTTACAAATAGAATTTATTGTAAACATCTCGATATTAAACTTATATATATATAGCACTGTTTACAAGTTTACAAGTGCTTGAAATTGCCGTAACGACAATTGAAGAAGATAAAGGCGATCCCTGCACACCGGCTAGCCTTTTTCCGAATCCTCGCCTGTTACATCTCCCACCCAAACACGCCTACGGCCCCCATGGCAATTACAATCCCTTACTCGATCCTAGTTCCAGATTATCGGTTCTCTCCTGCCCTCTGAAGGTCTGATATTTCTCCATGCTCGACCGCTATTCAAATTCTGAAATCGCGAGAGGCTCGATTGACACTGACCCCAACGTTCTGATGTGGAGGAAGCATATTCAGTGCAAGAATAACCCATTCTCTGCTGAAAACATGTTAAACCAGCGCGTTCGTACTTGAAGAAGAATGTACTCGTTCTTTCAAGTTCCCTGTTCGCGAAGCTGGGGTCGTACTATGTATACGTACGCACACTGCGGAATGTCCGCCGTAGTGCTTACAAAATTCTATAGCCGTACCACACAGACTTACACGGAGGGAATTCCTTCCAGCTCTTGGGATCTGATGCAAGATTAGGAGAATTTTGAGATAGACCGAGGATTAAAGTAGAACGCGAAATAAAAATTATGCGGATGGCATCGGGGATCGAACTCGACCTACCCGGGTAAGAAGAGAGTGTCCTAAAACTGGACTACCGCCGCACTGTTTACAAGTGCTTGAAATTCCCGTAATGACGATTGAAGAAGTTAAAGACGATCCCTACCGGCGAGCCTTTTTTTGAATCCTCGCTCGTTATAATAGACATATTTTACTATACTTTTACTATAGTTCAAATATAATTCTCTTATCGTTTTATATGAATATTACTATAAATATTACTAATAATATTATAATTTAAGTAAGGTGTGATTTTTTAGTGCTCAAAAAGCTTTTAATAAATTGAACATCTCCAAGCTTAAACTTCTTTCAATGTATAGTCAGTAAAATTTGCGCGACCGTAAGTGTATCTGTTAATCATAGATAAAATCTTAGATAGTAAATGTAACAAAATTATTTTTATAGTCAGTAAGATTAACTTCCTTTCTACCAGGAACTCTTCGATATAAACAGTGACGCTAAATTTTTTCCGTTCCAGAACTGTAAAATTTTTTAGAGTATTCTGGATATATAAAATTTTTTCTTTAAAAAATAACTTGTTATTTTGGTTTAAAATTCGAATATTGTACTTGAAAATGTCACGTGTAAAAATAAAATATGAAATAATTAAGGGCTCGAAAAGCAGAACCGACGGAGCGCTCGGCCGAGTCTTTGCTGATCCATAAGGTCACGAAGTGCTCCGTCGGTTCTGCTTTCCGAGCCGTAGTTTATAGTTTTTAATCTAAAAAGTGATAATAATTATGTGTTAAGTAATTTACCTGAATATATTTTGAATCTTCAAACGATTTCTGAAACAATATAATTTAAAATTTATATACTATCAGCTGTAAACATTTGTTTTAATAGGAGTATTCTATATTACAGTGTACAAACTTATCAATGATAATAAATTATATAATTTTTCAACTTTGATATTCATTTAATAATAATTTATTTCAAGAGACATGTAAAAGTAATACTTACTTAATACTCACAAGCAAGATTACTGAGTATTACAAGGTTTTATAGACAAAGGTGATAAGAGATATTATAAAAACGCAGAAAAATTAATTTTTTCCAAATCAGGCATGAAATAGCCCTCATTTCACGCTAGAAAGTAGCGTAGAAAATCGAGCATTTCAAACCTTTGACAAAATTTTTTGTCACAGCGGGGAATAGAGTCTTTTTTCGTCGCTTACAGCGGAGCTTACCGGACAAAAAAGTCACTTTTTTTTATTTTTAAAATTTAAAATTTTTTTTTTTTTTTTAATTTTTTTTCTTTGTTTTAAACTATTTTAAATGCACGATCATCTACCTAACTTTCTAACACCAAACGAGGGCCTTCCATGTCCTCGTTGACAGAAACACGGTGTGTAACACGGGGAGGAAGGCTATTTCAGACTCGGGTGAGGTATTTTCAACACTCGTCTTTGTCTGCCTTCGGCGCCCTCGATTCCAACTCGTGCTGAATACCTCACCTTCGCTAGAAATAGCTCATTTTCTCCCCTTGTTGCACAATGTACTATTAAATGTTACTAGCAACGATTTGTTATGATAATCCATAAGAACTTCATGAAAAACCTAATCAGTCATTAATATTAAATATTAACCGTAAAACGGGATATTCATGGTAAAAGGAAAATGTTGAGTGGGGTTAGAAAAAATGATTTATTTTGATATAGAAATAGAATATCTAATAGAAATTCTATTGGAGATAGTTTCTACTGGATTATCTCTTTAAAGAACCATAAAAGTTTGACCTTGTATCTTGACATCAATTTTCAAGGTCATTTCAAAATTAATTTTATTTTTTACAACTGTTTTTATTTAATAATCAACCTGATCTTTAAATAGCCTTGAAAATCGATCTCAAGGAAAGTTTTCAATATAGACGGATAATTCCTGTTGCTCTGAGGCATTTTCGTCTGAAGCATTTTCATATTTGGATCTTTCGATTAACCTTTAGATCGCAGGTAAACAAATTTTGAAAAATTGTTAGTTTTAGAACCAAGGTACATACATAAGTGTACATGGTCTATGAGCCGAACATTGGACTTTCCGACGGTTTAAAGTTTAAACAGAGTTACCTTGTATATATATATATATATGTATTACCTGCTTGATATTGCTTTCACTTTTGATAGATGAAGCCGACTCGCTGCTATCAGTTCGAGCAAGCACCTGATTTCCCTGTCCAATCTAGAAATAATATTAGCGACAGTACACGTCAGTTACAGTATCATTGCTGAAGCAGTACATCAATATTTATTCATTAAATTTTTTTAAATATCCCTTTTTCAATAACAGCATTGTATTTTATAAACCTTTAAAATTTGCAGTTTGCTTCTTGAAAGGATTTTTTAAGGAGGTTCCTCAGAGGCCAGAAGAGTAGGGAGGACCGCGAAGAAGTCATTGGTTTGACTCTTGTGCGAGATAGTATAGCTGAGAATTTCAACTTATAATCAGCCGTAAAATCATTAGCTCGCGACATGATCGCACGGAAAATAATTACTTTATTTTCAATCTGCTGGTATGAAGACTAGCATTAAACAGATAATTAGAAAAAATTCCACGGCATCCCTGAAAACTTCTAAATATATACTGTATAAGCACAGGTTAATTAAACATTTTGTTAAATTAGAAAAAAATTTATAACGAAAAACTAACTTTTAATACAGAAAATTAGTTCTTTATTCAACAAAAGTCTGTTATAAATTTTGTAATATTATGTTATCATATCATCATGTCATCATGTAATAAATATTAACAAAGATCTGCGTAGAAACCTCGTCTCTCTCTAAATGCCATAGATAAAAAGTAATAAGCAAATTTGTAGTCGCGAATGGAGCAAACTTAAAGACGATTCTTGTCGCAGCTTGCTATGTGACTCCCTTCCCAGAATACGGCAGAGCGGTACTTACATTTACGAATTTTATTTACGATTCGGTCTTGTTGCTCTAAAAATAACTAGTAATTTATATTTTTCAAAACGTCAATCAATTCAGCGTTAAATTCTCTTTCTTCTTATATGTTTTTTGTTATTATCCCATATATTTAAATATGTCAAAATCACCGTTTATCTCTATATTTTCTACTGACTCATAAGTGAAAAGCGCTCTTAATGTTAATGTTTTGTTTAATATTTCGACAACGGCTTGGACAATTCGTATGCAATTTTAACAGGTTATGTGTGATACATAAAGGAATGATAATCAATACTTAAAAAGTAATTTTTACATATTCTATTGGAATTTTTGCAATAAGCATCCTGAGAAAATGCACATTTCTGCAAACTTTGGTGCTAAGATCGCTTCCCTACACCGTGTCTCCGAACGTAACTGCGCGAGGCCCTCAGATCAAGCTCGACTATCATCTAGAAAGCTACTCTTGCAAGTTCGGTTGCTTTTCTTCACGAACATATTATTATATTTACTTCTATTATTCTTTAATAAAGTTTACATCATTCATATTTAATATTAACTACTTATTTGTTACACCCACCATAACTTTAACAGGTTATGGGCCCAGATAACCTCACGTATGACTTTTCAAAAAGTGTGAGAAATCCAGTGTCACAATAAGACTATAAAAGACTTCTAAAAATGTCGACGAGTGTTGTAAACGCAACACGCATTGAACTTTTAAACAAGGACAATTATGACATTTGGTGAATCCAAGTGGAGGCCTTTCTATTTAAAAACGACACTTGGAAATGTGTGAGCGGAGAAGAAACCGAACCTTCCATGGTCGAAGGCGCAGGAGCTGATGCGGTTCGACGAAGGATGAGCACCTGGATGCTTCAGGATCGTAAGACAAAATCGGATTTAATCTTATTGATGAGTCCTGAATAACTCAGCACCTTCGCAACTGCGAAGTATCGAAAGATGTATGGGACAAACTTGAGTCTATCTACGCATCCCAAGAACCGATGCGTATAAAAGCCGCATTGCTCAATTAAAATGCGCGAAGAGGACGGTGTCAGGGACCATCTAACGAGGTACATGCACAGTGTTGATGAGTTGCGCGCAATGAAAATCGAAATAAACGACGGCTTGCTATAACCTTTAAAATCGCGCGATGATTTACCAAGTGTCGTAACCAAGCGGCGTAAAATTAATTCGAAAGTCGTTTTCGGAAAATGGCGATGGAGAGTCAACCGTCATGTTGTCCAAGCCACAAAACAAAGCAAAAATGACCGACAATACTGGGAATCGCATTTCCGCGAAAACCACTAAAGTTAAATGCACATTCTGTAAGAAGAAGGGGCACACGCTGGACAATGCTTCAAGAGGAAAAGAGCCCAGAACGGCCAGGCCGCCAATGCTACAATCGACACGTTCTTCGCGTGTGAGGGCGCCTCCGTTGCAGTAAATCGGGCGGACAAAGACGCATCTAGCAGAAGATGATGCGTATATAGCGGATGTACAACATGTCTCTGCAACAATACCAAACTGTTCGCGAGTATAAAGCAAACCCTTGACAGTCGTACCAACTTTTCCAGCGTCGCAACAGCGCTGTCTACGGCCAAGGGCGATATTGACTTGTTATCATCCGATAGTAAGTCGGACAAGACTATTAAACTGATGAGCGCTATGTGTGTAATGCACAAAAGTGGAAGTGTCTTTGGCTTAAAGTACAATAGCAACGATGCATCGTAAAACTTGTGCAGCAAGCAAGCTTATGGTACTTCCTTTTAATAAAAGTAAAGACCGTTCATCCGATCTCCTCGGCATAGTGCACACTGACGTATGTGACCCCATGCGCACAAGTTCCCAAGGCGGCGCACATTATTTCCTTATCTTCACGGACGAGTATAGTCGCTGGATGGAGGTCTACTTTTTAAAGAATAAATCCGAAGTTACGACGAAGTTTCAAGAATATAAGGCATATGAAGAAAATCAAACAAGGATGAAAATAAGAGCGCTACAGTCAGGTAATGGTAAGGATTTCTGTAACTCAGATATGGATAAAATCTTGAAGAAATCTGGTATGAAACGGCGGTTCACCACCTACTACACGCCCCTTCGGAGACCCTGGGAGATCGAGAAAAGGTACGACCAGCAAGCCGATGCAGCCTGGTAAACAATACTTTACGCGATTTACTGCAAAGGCATAAACCCGACCTAACAAGGAAGGTAGTTCTAGTGAGGATGAATTTCGAGATCAGGACAACGCCGTTGCTCAGATACAGACATGCCCTGAAGATGAAAGTAGCTCGAGTGAGCAAGATTCTTAGCTTCAAAACTGCATGGGTATGGCAATGCTGGCAGCTGAAATTCCACTTAATGAAGCACTGAGTGATCCAAACGAACGGGCGTGGCGAGACGCAATATATTCTGAAGTCAGAAATCGTCAAGAAGTCTGCAAGTAGTAAGATCATTAAATGTCGCACCGTTTTCACGAACAAGTATGATAACAATAACAAGATTGAACGTCAAAAAGCACGAATTGTTGCAAAAGGTTTCACGCAGCGGTTCGGCATTTACTCTTTCGATAACTTCGCAACAGTCGCTCGTCTCAGCTTCTTGAGGTTACTTGTAGCCTTGGCAGCCAAACAAGAATTAAGAATATCGCAACTGTATGTGGGGACCGCCTATCTAAACGGCGCCATTGATACTGCAGTCTACATGGAGACGCCCGAGACGTTAAGTGAAATGCTACAACGCCTGATTTGCGAAGACGAGATTTCAGCTATCGTCGAATGAGCCAAGGCCATGTTGAAGGGATTATCAATGCCTGAGGCAGTTTGCAAACTCAATAAGGCTCTATACGGTCTGGCCGTCAATGGCGCGGCACACTTAACAATGTGCTTCAGACAACTGGCTTAATATAAACGACAGCCAACCCGTTCGTATACGCGGATCGAGATTGAATAACTTTCGTCCTTGTACATGTCGAAGATATTTTAATTTTTTCATAGACTATCTATCTATGGAGAGGATGATAGCTGACGTGTTAAAAAAGAGTTTACCAAAATTGACACACCCGCTGCATTCAGGAACTGAGAATACAAACACGCAACTCATCTTCGGACGCAGATTGAGGCGGAATTGGAATTCTTGCAATTTGCATCCTGAGAAAACGCGCACTTCTGCAAACCTGGGCACTAAGATCACTCTGCTCCACCGCGTCTTCCAACGTAACTATGCGAGGCCCTCAGATCAAGCTCGACCATAATCTAGAAAGCTACTCTCGCGAGTTCGGTAACTTCTCTCCGCAAACACATTCTTATACTTATTTCTATTATTCTTTAATAAAGTTTACATCATTCATATTTAACATTAACTTGTTCATTTGTCATACCCATCATAACTCTAACATATTCGATATCTCTGAGGAACCTTCTTATTACAAAAGTCTACGATTAATGTACGCTGTGCTATAGTTGCCACTAATACTCATCCTTTTACATATTTTATGGCTAAAGTGAAAGATTTAAGTTTTTTTCCGATTTTATCCGTTCAAGAAATAAAATGACTGCTAATTTCTGGTTTTGGGCATTATATTAGTAATCAATGTGTTAATTTAGTTTATTTACTGATTCTCTTTCTTTTGGCATACCCAATTGAAAAAATCAGAACTGAAATTTACATGTAAAGCAGCTTAAAATCCATATGGAAATTAGTCTAATATTCATATGCATCTACATGGAATTCACGTTGGATTCACATGGATTCAGTCTAAATATTTGTAAAATATATAACATATCTCCACACGGATTTCTATATGAATTTCTATATTGAAATCCACATAGTGGTTTTGAACATTTTCACACTAAATTCGTGTGGATTCTACATGAATTCTACGTGTATTCCAGGTGGATTTTAGCCTGATTTTCATATGGATATCAGTTCAGATTTTTCCTAGTGGGAAACTAAACGCATTCTTGTGGGGAACAAAATTTAAAATACCACTGACTAATTTTAAATATATAACTAAAAGTTTTTAACGTTATATTATAGATATTAAGTATTTTTTTACCTTATTAACATTAACTTTTAGATCAGAAATAGCGTTAAGCATATTATAAACACTTATTGCTTTTTCTTCTAACTTTTCCATTGTAATGGTCCAACCTTCAATTTTCTTATCTAACGCTGATGCAGCTATAAACAAATAAATTTATGTATGATAAGAAATGTAAGCTGATTTCATATACAGAGCCCTTCTAAAAACAAATTTCAGAAAAATAAACTGCATCAAGTAATGAGAAATGCGACAAAGATATATTTGAAATAAAGAAAATAACGTGGGCAATATGTTTGCGAATTGCACATTTCCGCCAAAATATAATAAATTTCTGGCTAATATTATTTTATTCGAGATCATCTAAATAAACTTGTTCATTAAAATGAAAATAAACTTTCTTCCAAAAGTTCCAGGAATCCACCGAAAATCCAGGAAAATCTAGCTGGACTCCAGCTGAAAAATCTAACTCTTTTTTTCAATAGCTTTATTTGGTCATCGAATTTTACTGAATCGAATTAAGATTTTCACATTGATTTCCATATAGATATCGAGATTTTCATAAGCATATCGAGGTAAATTTTAGGTAGATTATCAAAAGGATTCCTGCACAAATTTCAAAAATTTCAGCATAGATTTTTAACTGGATTTGTGTATGTGTAGATAGCTAAATTAATTTCTGAATGGATTTCTACATAGATTTCGATAACAATACCGAGGTGGATTTCAGGTAGATTTCCTTCAGGATTTCTATGCAGATTCCAAAATTTTCAGCATACATTTCTAAATGGATTTCCATATGTACTTAGACATCTACATGGAAATCTATACGGCGATTTGGGACAGATTTCTACGTGAATTTCTATAGAGTTCCATATGAATTTCCATTTGGATTCCGTAAAGATTTTTTTATTAGATGTCTGAAGTCGAAATTCCCACATTGGTTCTGTTTATAAATTAAGAGTGCTCTACCGAAATTTTCCAAGTCCGAACTAGCTGTGGCACCTTCTTCAACTATGAAAATCTTATTTATAAATTTAAAATTAACCAGCAACTCGAAAAGCCAGTAAATAAAGCTTCCGCGCATGTAGGTAATATCAAAGTATAATTAAAAGAAAGATTCACAAAGAAAGGAGTGAAAATAGAAACGTAATATGAAGGAGAACATTTTAAGGCACAGTAGATGAACATAACCAATCTATTGTTGCAGCTTTTTAAAAATTCTTCCTCCTTCTTCTTCCTCCAGATTACTACTCCATATTCAATTCTTTCATTGTGAAATTTAAAAATATACTCAGATATTACTTACAGGAGAGAAAGATATGCTATTAATTTCTAATTACCTTTTTTTCATATAAATTAGAAAAAATAGTTTAAACATTTGGTGGCTCATAATTTGTACTAAAAAGTGATCTGTCGTCTCCAAGTTAGAACTAAACCAAGGTCGGATGTTGGCGAGTTAGACCATGACGCCTGCAGGCGTCATCCCGGCCTGGGACGATAAAAGCCCATGTTATATTATGAAATTTTTTTTAAAAATTGATAAAAACGTTTGAAAGACCTTATCAAGGCTTGAAAATGTACAGATATAGGTTTTCGAGGTCGCTGAACACAATTCTGCAGTCAGAATTGTAAAATACAAAATGGCGGATCCAATATAGCTGTCTTTTTGAAGTAACTTTGATATTTTTCACTGATTATGGTTGAAATAATCTGTAAAAACATACCAAGGCTTAAAAATTTCCAGAGACTGGTATTTGTAACCGCAGATATGATCGCGTTCAGTGACCCCAATAACTCTAAGGATCCACTTTGGTCCTACTTAAATACCCAGAAAAACTATGACGTCTCAAGGCATCATCCCGGCCCTCAAGGGTAAAAGGGGGGTCTACCTATCCCCTTGACGTATGTATAAAAAAATAAAAAAAGAAGATAAAGCTTGTGGCAGCTATTGTTTGTTTAAAGACCCGATTGAGAGCCTAATGGAATAAACTTCCAACAATTTAAGCTAAAATAGGTCTAAATCCGTTCATAGGATGAATCTGTAAGAAAAATTTTAAATATTGCAAATATGGATAAAATGAACCTAGAATCTTCTGCTTTGGCTCATTTTATTAAAAATTATACATATATTAGGCTCATATTTCTTTGAATGTGTATAATTTCATTTTTTTTCTAAAGACAGGCGAATAGGTATAGTCCCCCCTTCAGTTCAAAACTAGACGGATTTGAAAATTTTGCAGTCAACTTCAGATTTAATGAGTTAAAATACTATAAGAGAAACTGCAGTATTTTGGTATAGTATATAGTCT
>UCOL01005255.1:0-12130 GCA_900474335.1 Ormyrus nitidulus | reverse complement strand
GATCTAAAAGTAGAATTTACGACAGCAATGGTTGTAGCAACAATGGATAACGATATACAATAGCGGCAAGCGACGATTTCTTTTTCTCAAATAAAAGCACTGAAATTAAGCACCCAGCCCCGAACGATTTACCGGCGCCATAAAGCCTCAAACAAAACGCCATAACCGGCGAGCCGCATTCTAATCCCCGCAAATCAAAACGCCCTAAACACTCCGCTCCCGTCCGCTCCTCTCTCTCTCACGAGAGCGGAGCGGTCGCGATTTCGAGCCGGCCAATGTCACGCGTGCCGCACTCTCGGGCAGCGCGCGTGGGTGGATCCCTTTGTCGCGAGGCCCACGCAATTTCCTGCCTTCGATCCTCCCGGCAGAAAGAATATAAAAAAAAAGGAGGAACGGGAGCGCGGATTTTCCCGTCGCGGCGTGCGGGTGAAAGCCGAGTTGAGTCATTGGAGCGCTCCGTGACGTCCGGAATTCCGCTTAGAGAGGCCGCTTGACCGACAATCTTCCGGAGAGTCGCGTCGACGCGGCCTTTGGGGGAGGACGGTTTTGCGGGCGCACGGAATTCGCGGCTTTTACTTTTCGCGCGGCTCTCGGGCTCGGACGGGAGTGAAAGGAGAATATGGTACTGGGCTCTGTTTACGCACGTGGAAGTTAGTCATGAATTAGCGTACAATCTTGAATAACGTTCTCGGGGTTTTTATTTCGTGCGCTTTTTAATCTTTTTTTTTGTACAATCTTACTAAGCACTTTTTGTTTATTAAGAATGAGTTGGATTCGTTTATTTGGTGTTATCAAATTAATACTAACTGGCACGCTGTAATCTGCACTATTTTTACGAGGAAGATAAGTGCGGAAGGTATTAATTGATAGTACAAAATCAATATTGATAACTCGTTGCAGCAACACACTTCGTTTGGTGACTCATGTCCGTATAATTACGGATAATTATAAGGAAATTCGTGTTTTTTTCGACGCGGCACTCAAGCGTGTTTATGATACAAAATTCAATTCCTAAATATATCTATAATACATTTTAAATGATCTCATCGAATTCCTGCATTGATACGCGCTAGAAAACAGCAATTAATTAAGCACTAAAAGCCAGACTCGGCACTAAAAAGTCTACAAAGAAAAAAAAAAGAGCAGCATCGAAATATCGAACTTTGGAACAACAGAACCACACGCATTCCTCGTATCGCAAGTCGCCTGCACACACGGGAAAAGAAAACGATCCGTTGCACAAGAGCCGCGCGCACTCGGTCGCTGACGCAGCGCGCGGTTGCGCAGCAGCGGCTCCGGAAGCCTCTCGGGCACTCTCCCCCGTCGTCGCGAGAGAGAGCGCATCTCGCGCGTCAACAAGATCGAGCGCCGCTCCCGAAGGTCCGCGGCGGCGATTATGAACGACGCCGGCGTCCCGCGCGCGCGTTAATCGTCCGGCGCGCAGCCCGTCGTCAGCTTTCGAGAGGCGAAAACGGCAGAGGCCTGGGAGAGAAGCGGGGCCCCGCTTCAATTTTTCCCAGTTAAGCTCAATCGAGGTTAATGCACCCCCATGCGACGATGCTGCTCGGGAGGAGAGCGGGGGAGAGGGGGGGGGGGGATGGGCTCCCTTTTCAGGAGGTCCCCACACGTGGCCGGAGAGCCGCTGGAATTTTCGGCAGCGGGGCCCGACACGTGGCTTCGACTTGGGTTCGATTTGTTGCTTCCGCTCGAAAATAGATATATTTAGGGATGCGGAGATGAGGTGTTGGCGTTTGGCGTTTTTGTCCTTGAAAAAGTTGGGATACACTTTTAAAACTCTCGTTTTGTAGTCGAAGCTTCACGATTTTGAGTCTTTACGTTTGCATATAATACTATAGGTTTCCGCTGTTTCGTAGGTGGTAATTAAAAAAATTAATAAACATTTTAATACTCAGAACAAATGTGCATAGAATAAATATTGATTAATTTCAATATTATTTAGTGAGAAACTTCAACTGCAAACTTTTTATCAAATGTCAATCACTTCAATTTTCAAAATATTAAAATATGTATTGAACTTCGTTATCAGATTCAACGCTTGGAAAAGATGAATAAAGAACTGGTTAGTTAGGATTTTCAGCGTATAGAAGAATTGATCGGAAAATGTTGAAAGATGGAGGAAACGTAATAACGGATTTATTTCCTTATTAAAACCAGCTTGTGAATCACGCACAATAAATGCTCATGCATGTATGAGTAATGATTAAAGCTTCGAGCAATAACATTTTCCTTACGGGAAAATGACTTGAGATGGCGTCAAACAAAAATAAAAAAATTTAAACATCTTGAATAGGTTTCAAAAACTTTCTTTATTCTTCTTATACTGTATCTCAAAGTTATAATTTAACTAATTAATTAATAAGACAAGTTACTTTAGTCACTGGCAAGAAGTTCTCTCAGCATTATACAAAGAATATAAATAGCAAAGTCAGAGTCACCAGCACAAAAGTTTGCACACTACACGCATCAGAAAGTGGCTTTCATTCAAGAAAAAAGCATCCGTTCCATCGCTCCGTTAATTGAGGCCTATTAAAGGCTTACTAACGTTCTATTTCGACGGCGGACGATATCCGTCACTCGCAGATACTCTGACGCAAAAGTGGCGTAGCGTCCGCGACCTGCGAAATCTCAGCGGCTACTCTCTCTTCCTCTCTCTGTCTAATCTCCGCGGTGCGCGCAGCTCGTTTAATTATGTCGCGCGGACGTAAATCACCGCTCTGGACTCGGTATCAATTACGCGCGAAAAGCGAGCGATAAGTGCGAGAGAGAGAGAGAGAGAGAGTAAATACGCGGTAATTTCATTGTGAATCGGGAGTCGCTGATTATTATATAGAGTGGCCGGGAGAGATGAATGGAGCGGCTCGCCGCGAGTTAATGAATTGCGTTCGCGTTGATTGATCGGCTTTTTCAATTTTAGGCGATTGCCCGGCTGTTGATCGTGTTATTAGCTAATTGTAGAAGGATACCTTGGCACTATAAACGGAGAGTATTAATTTTGAGTTTGCAAGTTGTCAACGCCCATTTGCTTTATCGCCGATACCGTAGTTTTAGTTTTCAGACCTTGAATGAAAGATCGCGACGATTGTAGAACGGGTTTTGAGGTTTAGAAATCAAATGTATATACACTTTGTTTGAAAATGCATATTTATGCTTGGATGTGGGCGAATAACACGCGAGGCGTAAATTTAAATGACAGACGGACTGATTTTATTATTCGACCGACTTTTTATTTGACTTTTCATTCAATTATATTGAATTTATTTGGATATTATGTTAATTCTCAAATCCCTTTGACTTTAATCTAAATAACTTCAAAGAGCCTCGACTGCGCTCCAAAGTACAAAGTGTGCAATAACAATATTTCAATTTCAGTTAGTATTTTTAGCCGCTCTCCGCACTTTATGCGCGCGCACGTGCGCGCTGCACAAAAGTTTAAAAAAATGCACGCTTGAATTCCGCGAGACTAGTTGAGTAACAGCAAAGCAGAAAGTTTCGAAAACAGTGCCTAATGATTTCTTATACGAAACTAAGGATCAAAGCCTCTGTAAATTACGCCGGGAACAGTGCGGCTCTGCGACGGAATTGCAGTGAGTCTTATTTTTCGTGGGTACAGTTTTAAAGCATTTGCAGCCGTACAAATGATGCTTGGGTGAGTCACACTCGTAAGGGAGAGTTTAGTTCTGCGACGCGGAGCTCAAAACGATAAAACAATTAACGCGACAAGCTCGTGAAATAATTAGCGGTTTAATTTTGCTGTTATTGACCCTAAAGAGTGTCGTCATGCTCATTAATTGAATATCTTAATATCGATTGACGAAAGTATTCGTTTCAATTTTACTAAAGGAAATTTAAATAATTTTGAAAATAAATCTTACCTTTAGTTTGAGATTGCAATTCTGAGAAATTTTGGGCGCAGTGCAAAAATAATAAAATCTTTAAAATAATTAACATCCACTTCCGATACATCTCATTGGCTTTCGAAACATTCTTCGGATCCCTCATTCAAAGACCGGAAGCCCTCCTTATTAGCGAAAAAGACTCGCCCAACACAACTAACACACACGATGTTTAACTCGGCGTCACAGTCAAAAGTCATTGTGCACAGGCCATTCTGGGAATTCAGGCGTGCAACCGCCGAATTCAATGCGTCTCACTTAACCGCAGCTCGGTCTTAAAAGGCGCGACGGCGACTTTCTTAAGGAGTCGGTTTGAAAGACGAATCTAGCCGGAGGAAGCGGTTGTTTGGCCTTTAATTGATTGTCGTGTCGGCGAGGCTAATTATTTTATTAGCGAGCGCCGACACCGTCGGGCGCGATTTCAGAATCGCGCATGCGAATTTTCAAGGCCTCTGCATGCCTTTCGCGAACAATGGAACTTGCAGGCGAGCTGCTTATTGGGCATTTCCTGTTTTAGCGAGACTTTTAAAAGGATATGCGAATGCCAGGAGCGCTGCAATTTGTTCGAGGGAGAAGCCGAGGAAATGAGACGATTTATGAGTACTTGGTGTAAAAGTTTATTTTACCTTTTATTCTCCGAGCGAGCAAAAGTGTAAGTTTAAGTAATTGGCTTAGTAGCCTCATTTTTCACGATCCAATTCACTGTTTTTATCTATTGTCCAAGTGGATTCAGTCTCAAGTTTCGCTATGAATAAGTAGCTGACTTTGCAAAAAATGTAGATCTAAAATAATATATATAATTAAAAATAACAATCATTAAAATAATTACTCATCAAAATAATTCTGTTGGCAAACGGACTTATCTTTACCCAGGAGTATCGCTTTCCAAATATACAATTACAATCTAAGAAAGGCAAAAACATACCCTTTTAAACCACTACCAAGAAGCAGTCGAAGCTCTACTCATCCTCAGACAAAACAAGCATCTGCACCTCTCTCAACTTACCCGCGATAATAATTGCGAAACCGCTCGGAAGCATCGATAAACTCTCGAATGTCAGTCGAAGAAAAACAATTTCCGAGCGCGCGCACAATAGGCCCAGAATCCGATCTCCGAGGACTAACTTTTTCCATTTCGCCCAGACAATGCCGAATGACGAATGCTATAATACCGCGCGCATATCCTTACCTCGCAATCCGCCGCCGCTGGTGGAAATAAAGGGAAGCACAGAGATGACAATGCTCGATCTCGTTTCAGATGGCGGGGAACCGGACCTGGATGCAGGACACAGGCAATCACGGCCTGCTCATCGACCCGGAAACGTCCAGGTTCGTTTTTATTTATATTATGGTCGGGTAAGGATGGGTGCACGACGTTCTGGATTTTGAAAAAATATTTCAAGGGCTCTTTAAAAAAGAAAGTAAATCATTCCTTGCGAATCGATCGATCGTTTGAAAGCTTTGTAAATTTAATGCGCGACTGCCGCAACGTAGTACAGCTCGATCGACGCAGACGTACGCGAATTCGCGCAGATAAGAACTGCAACGAGACGTACAAGCGCAATTTATCGGAGGATAAAATCTGGATGAATCAATCGTAAAAGCACGGCGAAACCGCGCGACGATCAGCCGGCGCAGCGTTCCCGAAGCATCAGCGCGGTCTCGCTCGGCGTATCGTAATTTCGGTCAATGTGTCAACGCTTAGAGGCTCAATTACGGGCTTCTGGCTCTCATGGCTCGGGCCGCAATGGAGCAAGCGCGCGAAATTGAGCCGGGCGCGCGAGCGGCTCTCCGTGCGCGCATAACTCGGCCTGCAATAACCGAGGCTGTATTTTTTCGCGCTTATAGGTTCTCCAGGCCGCTGAGGAACTTCGCGGCCACCGTCTCCATCCTCATCATGATCGTGGGCCTTTTTGGAAATCTGCTCACCATCGTCGCTCTACTTAAGTACCCGAAGGTGCGCAACGTCGCCGCGGCTTTTATTATCAGGTAGGCCAAGCTGCGGTTTACGGTCAAAGGTATTGTTGATCGAGAAGAGCTTTTTTTTTTACTGAGAATAGATTATTAAATCGTAAATTAATTAAAAAATTGATAATTAAATTTTGATTTTTATTATTTATTATTTTTGTAAAATGTCTTGGATTGAATTATTTAAGAAAATAATAAGATGCTCTTTCTAAAAAAATTTAATAAAAAGCTAATAAAAACATATTACGTCTTATATAAAAATAATTTATTTTTCTTCTAATGTAGTTTATGCGTCTCCGACTTTATTTTCTGCCTATTCGTGCTACCTTTCGACTCGATCAGATTTATCGACGCGAGTTGGACTGACGTACGCTTCTTGTGCGAATTGGTGCCCTTTTTGAGATACGGAAACGTCGGAGTCAGTTTGCTTTCCGTCGGTGCCATAACGATAAACAGGTAAGAAGGTGTCATGCACCTTTCAATATTGACACACGATTCTTTAGACATTTTTATTGGGAATTATGCTGCGGCGATTAAAATGTCACTTTCATTTGATTCCAAGAAAGATATTTCTAGAAACTCCATTATTTTTTCGTTTCATTTGTCACTGTATCTTAATATTTAAGAATAATATTTTTATTTAGGTATATTATGATTGCACATCACGGGGTATACAGTCGAGTGTACAAGAAGCATTGGATCGCATTAATGATTCTCTTCTGTTGGTGTTTCTCCTATGGAATGCAAATACCTACACTAGTCGGTGCATGGGGTAAATTAACTTTTTTACATAAAAATGCATCTAGCTTAATTTCTTCAATCAAGATCAATCAAAAATTAATCAGCCTTACCTGTTTTCTTATTCAGGTGTATTCCACTACGACCCAAATCTGGAAACCTGTTCGATAGTCAGAGATGCAAATGGTCGTACCTCAAAAACTTTCCTGTTTGTCACGGGATTCGTCATTCCTTGTATAGTCATTGTAGGCTGTTATACGAAAATTTTCTGGGTTGTTCACAAGTGAGTAAACCTTTAAAAAATTTTAATTTCGCGCTAAAAATATCTATGATAGAAAACGTTTACTCGGAACTCTGAAAAAAAACAATTTATATTACACATTTTATAACTATGAACTTGTATAAATTTTAAACTATTATTTACAGATAATTATCAATTAATTAAAATAACTCCAAACCTAATTAAATTTTAATGCCATATCTCTTTCCATAATCGAGAAACATTAACTCCGCTCGGCAACATTTATCCTGACTTCCTTCCCAAGCCACAATCCATCGACAGAATCGAGGGAAACCCCCAGCCAGCTTTCCCTCTCATTCTCCCTCAAAGCAGGAGACAAAAAATTCCTCGCTCCCTCTCGTCCCGTGAATCAGCGGAAAAATCTTCCGCAGAGCCGCGCGGCAGCTCATTCGAAAACGTTTTTCCCCTCAGGTCGGAGACGAGAATGCGGAAGCACACGGCGCCGCCGCCGATCAAGTCGCCGCACAGCCCGGGCCGCGACACCCGGGAGATCAAGCAGCGGCGCAGCGAGTGGCGCATCACCAAGATGGTCCTCGCCATCTTCCTCGGCTTCGTCGCCTGCTACCTGCCCATCACCATCGTCAAGGTCGCCGATCCGGAAGTCAGATATCCCGGTAAGCGCGCGCGGTGACGCGGATAATTTTTCGCGGAATTTTTATTGCCAGAGAGAGGAGCGTTTGCCGCGGCTGATGGCTTCCTGATGATGGCGCAATGCTCGCGTTATTGCCGGGTTCTTTATCGGGGATAATTGCTTTTTAATTTCTTTCGTTTTATTCATTCAGTTTTTGCTATTTCGGAGGGAGACGCGGTCCAAAGTTTTTAATGTTGAACGTATACGAAGTTTTTCATTTCTTTTCGAGGTCGGGAAAAAGCTAAATTATTCGTTTTAAATTATGGATTGAATTCTATTTGCACGTTTTATATTATGCAACTATGCAAATTGGTTACAATGAACTCATTAACATAATTAGCTTTTGAGTTTGCAATTATCGCGCGGAAATGATGCAAGATTTGCAAAAAAAAAAAAAAAAAGAAATTCCAAAATTTTTGTAAAATATTTTTCAAATATTTGTCCGAAGAAACGTCATTGCGCAAAAAATAACGAAATGACGTTATCGAAGGAGAATTTGCAATTGCTTTGTCTCTTTTTTAATTGAGTGACGTAACAAGGATGAGCTACTGAGGTCTTAGGTGTTTCACAGTTTTTTTTAGATTCTCTCTTCTTTGTTAATTTGACGCGATTCTTCCGATTTATGCACTGCTGGATATTCAGGCGTTTAATGCCTTAACTTTATTATGAGCTTGGAAAATGACAGTTTCCAATATATATTCTTAAGAATTTTTTGCTGGTGTTTAGAAAAGCTTTACATCGTATCTTTAAAAGATAAAATGAAACTGATGGGTGAAAAATAACGTTTTATTATCGCACGTAATTGCACTTCTGCAATGAACAATAGGCTCTGGCAAATTAATTTGCTTATGTAATTCCAAGCAGCGTTATTTTTCTCATTGGTTAGCAAGAAACGTGAATCAGGAGTTTGATAAAAAATACGCTGAATTTCAAATTACACCTCTTTCTCAAGCAACCTTCGTTTAGCAGATAAACGAGAAAAAAATTTGACTCATCTATCTTATCTTCATTTTCCACGTAAACATAAAATCCTGAATTCAGGTTCATAAACTCTTCGAACGCGTATCATTTTCATTTAAAAAATTTAATTTTCACATAATAAACTTGAAATACTAAAACAAAGATCTGTTGAAATTTCAGCGCTCCACGTGGTGGGCTACCTGCTGCTGTACTTCTCCTCGTGCGTGAACCCGATAATCTACGTGATAATGAACAAGCAGTACCGGCAGGCGTACGCGGGGGTGATCAGCTGCTCGCGGATCAGGGCGAGCCTGACGCCCCACGGCAGCAGCGCCCCGGGTCAGAACAACTTCGGGCACCAAGGTAACTCCGAGCGGCAGCTCGACGCGGTCACCAAACTCTGACAAACGCGAGAGAGCGAGGTACCCCCGACCCGACCGCGACGCTTACTATCTCGCCTACCTTTTTTTCCGTAAGTCAAGGGCTCTCTCACTTGCTCTCTCTCCCTTCCTTTTTTTTCTATCTAAAGATACCTGGGCTCTCACTTACTCTCTCTCTCTCTCTGTCTTTCTCTCTCGAGCATGAGATCGAATCTCTGTCTACACGAGTTGGCGCCGATTCGGCTTCGGAGTTTCGAGAGTTGGCAATTTTCGCGGATTGCTAGACCGTCGCGAAGATGAGCGTTTTGCTGAAGTAAAGAGGATTGGCGAATCGAAGAAAGTCTTTTTGTTCGGCCAAAAATGTGGCTTTTTTGTGATGATTTTGGTTTTAATTGTGCTTTTTGGATTGCGGTAACGTTTCTTAAATATAAATTTCTAAAATATTTTAGGGATACAATACAATTTTACTTGCACAACAAAGAAGCGTTCGATTCTCCAATCAAAAGAATTTGTGATTAACATATAAAAATAGTACACTTTCTACATTAAAAAAAGACTACATTATAACTATTACAAATGACAATGTCTAATTAATTCTTCCGCAAAGGTTTTGGTGTACGTAAATAATCAGCGTAAATTCGCGTTCGCGTCGAAAAAGACCGGGATCTCTCCATCTTCCTTTAGGTTTTTTTGTTCTTTTTTTCACGGATTTTTTTCCAGGATTGGCCGAACCGAGCTAAAAGTTGCGCACATACGATTTTCTACGTACTAACGCAGTTACCGAGAGGCGAGTAGCATGTTTTAAAAGACAAAAGTGTGGTGTTTTATGGTAACAGCTTTCATGACTAATCGACTGACCAAGTGTTTTTTTGGGAGACACGCCCTTTAATAAGTTCACAATGACCCTTAATTATACCTTGTAATACTATTTTTAGGCCACGTACTTACACTTATTTGTATCATTTTATTGTTAATACTAAAAAATTAATACATACTATAATAGTAGTAACTTAATTTAGATTAACAAAAACGTAGACATGGAATAATATAATTGTTTTATAGACGTACTAATATTTATTATTTAACTAAATTAATGTTTTGACGAAGGAATATTTCTAATTTTTAAGAATTGAAGTAAAAAAGTGTACAATACAATTCATTGCGCATTTATAAAAATATGAACTATTCCTACTTTATATTGTCAAAATTATTTTTCCTATTTTATTCGTTTAACCCAATTAGTAACTCGTTTTACTTCATTTAATTTCTGATTTAGATTAATATTAAAATAGTTCATATAAAGTAAAAAAAAAATAATCCAAAATTTCAAGCTTCACATTTTTATTTGTCTCTCTCCAGCTACACAATGAAGATTTTAATTAACGCAGTAAACATTTTTATCGTTTTAGATTACTCCAAAGACTACAGCAAGACAATGGTCTCGACAGTATCTATCGCCATGAACTCCGTCAGAGACGTCCACCGCGACGACGATCTTTAACGAGGGGAGGCCGATAACGCAATTAAAAGAGAAACGAGGGACCAAGAAAGAAAAGAATGCTCGTGAATTTTTTTAGACGATGTTATTTATTCAAGTCTCGTTGACTTTTGCTCGACGTTGGGCTTTCGAAATGTTTAGAATAACGCGGCGAGTCGTTCCGTGTAATTCGGCACGCTTCGATTTGTATGATATTAGACAATATGTACTGGACAATATGTATTGTTGTATAAGTGAGCGTTACGTATGTACAAAGCTTGCGGATCCACACGACCAAAGAGCGCGAACGATTTTTGTTTGTAAATATAATTTGTATTAATTTGTATGTATAGGAAGGCGCAGACTATGGCTGCTATTTATGTATAATTTCATGTAGGATAGAATAGCTATTACGGTTTGTATTCGCAGGCGGACACACAATTCAATGTATTGCATTGATTGAACATGTCCAAGTCATGACCGACTACGATATTGAACACAATTGTTGAAAATTGTTAACAAACAATAAAGATGTTATACAATTTACCATGAAAATTGGCCTTATTTTGTACAAAATTTCAATTAAAACTAATTATTACGAGAAATTTGTTTAACAATTTTTTGACCCTGTCGAAGGATCAGGATTTGCAGCAAAATTGTTTATCTCGGAGTAGGGGAGTATCTCGAAGTCTTATCGACTCCCTTTTTTCGTCTTTGATCTTCGCTTTTATGACGCAGTCGATTAAATAGTGCATTGCTTCGTCTGAAAATAATTAATAAAATATTTTTATTATTAGAATTACTTTTGATATTTGTATTTTTTAAGGCAAGCAAAAATAAATTATGAAAGCAGTTAAAAAAGGAGAGACCTCTTTTATCGGCACACCAACTTTATAATACATTATAGAACTTATTAAAATACTATTTAAAATTCAATTTTGTTTTTAAATTTTACGAAATAACATCAGAGCTCACCTATATTAACGTTCTCTTTGGCCGAAGTAATGAACCACGAAGAAATTTCGTTTTCCTTGCAGAACTTGACGATCTGATCATTGGGAATGGCAGCTTGGTTGATGTCCGCTTTGTTCGCAAGAAGAACAACGGGAATCGTCGAGCCGTCGGGCAGCGTCACCTTTTCCCGAAGATCGGACAGCCATTTTTTCACGGAGTGGAGCGTCGCCACTCTCGTCACGTCGAATACCAAGGCCGCGGCTACCCTGAAACGAGTCCGCGTTTTTTTTATTGGGGTTAGTGAGGCTGTCGATCGCTCCTCGTAAATCGTACATCAGTCATATTTACGCGTATTTGTAGTACACCCGGGTCATGTAGCCGAATCTTTCGTGCCCGGCGATGTCCCTGGAAAGTTGGGGAGCTTCGTGAGAAATGAGTTCTTTGGTTCTTAAAAAGAACACGATAATACGTATACACTCGTTAACAGCGGTAAAATGTAAAATAACAAAAATTACTACGTTTTAAAATAATTTAAGAAATGAATGTTTTTATTTAAATAACGTGTCATTTTATTTAAACTGCAATTTCGCAGTTTTTTTTATTTTCTTCATTTTTTAAAATGCATTTTCCCTAGAATTTTAATGGTAAAAATAGAGCAATTTTTATAATAATAATAATTATTTTTGACTTCGAATGCGCGTATCAGCCGTTGTTAAAGAGTATGTAGCATTTACTTACAAGGAGAACACATGACATATGGGTAATGGATTTTCCTGTAACTTTGGGATATGTTTTCTAATGTTAAAA
>UCOL01005254.1:0-12125 GCA_900474335.1 Ormyrus nitidulus | reverse complement strand
ATATTTGAATCGAACAAAGGCCAATTTAAAGAGCATAAAAACACCTATAATTTCAGAGAAAAAAGTTACCCTAGCTCTTATTTTAATTTATAATTGGATTTTTATTAAAAGATCACTTTAATTATCTGGAACATTTTAACAAAGCGCTCAAGATGAAAAGAATAAAATATTAGATTGGTTTTTTTGTCTCAAGCTTCGGCTCTTGAATTTAGGCTAAAAGCGTGGATTCATACGCGCATCTCTAAACGCGTTGTGACTCTTATGTGTTTCTATCTCGGAATAACTCAAACCTGAGAATAGTTGAGAGTTACTTTCGACGATTGCGGAAAATAATGCGCGAAATGGAGCATGGGAAAGGAAAGAAACAGAGCGGAAAATATGCGTACCTCTGTCAATCTTTTATTTGATATCCAGGTAAATGGGAAATGTGGATGTAAAAAAGAAAACCCGTATCAGCACTTCGCTGAGGCTCGTACGAAAGTTCCTGATTATCATAATGGAGTAGTATAAATGAATTTGAGGAAGAAGATTTATGAACATACATCTACGTATAAAATATACATGCTAAATTAAAATTACACAAATTTTAAGAATTTATTTAAATATACTTTGAAATGTTTAGTAATCTCAAAATTATTTTCATATATCACGTAATTCTGCATTTATTATTTCGGTGCCCGAAATTTACTTTTAACCAAACTGAGTTCTGGAATATCCGTTATTGTATTAATTTTTCATACATTGTAAAAGCAGAATCTGTAGAGTGTCTGCAATTTTAAATAAGTTAATGAGCAGAAGCAATGGAATTTGTAAATAAATAATGTCCACTGCACAAAATAACTCCGGATTAAAAGCCGCTGTTCCGCTTCGCCCTGCCATCGTATCTGTACGGGCAAGAATCTGCCGACTCCCAAACTTATCAAGCCAGTATCGATAAAAAACTACAAGCTCCCGCAGGGCTACTTACCGAACTTGTTAGGTATGACGTCGGGATCGGTCTCGACGGCCTGCTCCAGATTCTGCAGCGGATATTGCTGGACCGGCAGCTCGCTGAGTTCGGCGCCGGGCTTCTCGTGGCGGGGCTTGCTGGCTTGGCGCTCGCGCCTCGCTCGGACGACCAGCGCCATGATGATCAGTCCGAGGGTGACGAGGGCGCCGACCGCCACTCCTATCAGCGGCGACAGACCCATGCCCGCGTCCTGACCTGCAAACATACAACGACGGTCGGGAGAGGCGTTAGAGACGCGTGCCAGGCGGAAAGAAAGTATATGAGCGTTATGCGACGAGACGCTGTGTAGGCTGTGCGTGCGAAGACGACAGCTGTTATGGGCTGCCCGTTACGAGCCGACGCCGCGCGAGGCGTGAGTTAATGGGGATACACGATCGTTAAGGACTCGACGTGAACTGCCTTGTAAGCAGTCCCGCTAAGAGGCCTCAGCTGTTGCTTCCATCGTATTGCCAAAGCTTCTTCGAGAAAGATATAACTGAAGGTATTTTTTATTTTTTTATTTTTTACGGCTTCGACATATTGACGCTTTTTATGACAACCTTGAAGAATGTTAATTTTTTTCTTTTTGATAGATGCAAGTGGTATAACGTTTTGTTTTAAGATTAAAATCTCGGTAAGCTTGGGTTTAATTTCCAATCTCAAATGAATAAAATAAATCTTTACCATGATTATATTATAGACTTTAATTAAAAAGAATTTAAGGGGCAACTTTTCGTTTATTCTTTATTTGCGAAATAAAGAATAATTATCGAAAATAATGAGTCAGGTGATGTATTATCGATGTGATATATGTATTAGCGATAACCGAAACGATATTTTACGATTTTGTAATTAGTACGGAATTTTATTTTACTTTTTAATAACAGCAACAAAATCATTTTTAGCGCTATAATTAAACCTTCACTCAATTTCAATCCATAGAGACTTAAGCTAAATGGAACTAAAATCAACATTTTAATTAACTTTTATTTTCTGCATACAAGCAGTTCTCTTGTAATTTTTTCTTCTTTTAATATTAATTATTGAAAAATTTTAAATTGCGTTCTGCATAAAAGGTTTAAAAGGTAGAACCTTTTAAATTTCCAGCGTTTGTGATATTACTCTTTTAAGTAACCAAATGGGTTCTGTATGTCATTTTTAATACTTTTCTCTTTGAAATTACAAACGTACAAATTAAAATTTTAGATTTACAGTTTCATGAAATGCCGTTTTTAACGTAATTAATACCAGTATAAAAGATAGAGTTTTAATTTTTGACGATGAAGATTCAATTTTCAACAAAGAAATTAAAAAACAAGATATTAAAGTAGAAAATACGAAGCGCGGGATTTCTTTGTCTGACTCAATCCTCGCCATTACTACTTATACGAGAATCTTATAGACTCCATTAAATTCCGGTTTAAATTTCTTTCTCTCTTTCCTTCTCACTCAGCCTGGCTTCTTAGCTTCTCATAGCCCGCCGTACAAAGTATAATTTCAACGCGACAAGTTAATGAAAGAAGAAGAGGAGAAAGTTTGTTTTTGTGGCGCCGGATTAAGCATCTCGCGTCGGGCTCTATTTTTCGGCATTTTCCTACTCCCGGGGCGAAGTAGGAGACGAGGAGGATCGGGGGGTAAACGGTACCGTCGGGTTTTCCTCGCTCGCTATTATGTCAGCGCAGAGAGAGCGTCGAGAGCTTTGCGCAACGGCAATGCCAAAGGCAATACAGCGGCTTGCCGTTTTTGTCGGAATAATTAACAAAACTGTTTTCTTGCGCGGGCCCGCGGTTTTCTTCTATTTTTCGCCCGACTCGTATAATCTCTTTCTCTCTCTCTCTCTCTCTGCCTCTCTTTTCCTCTCGAGCTTTCATTTGGCCCGAAGTAGGTAAGCGCGAGTCGCGCGCCGTAATGTGTGCGCTCGTGCGAGAGACCAAAGTGCGTCACTCTCTTCTGTCCCCCTCCCTTCCCTTTCTTGCGCGCCTCTCGACGGCCATCCTCTCTTTTCTACGGTCGGAGAAAGCCGAGGACGGTAGAGAAAGACAGAAGGGTTGGGACGTTAAGCGATGAAAGGTAAAGCAAAAAACCGACTGCAAGAGGAGAAATAACGCGGCGCAAAATGCCAAGCGCGCTTGATGAAACGGAGACGTTTACGAGGGGCTGCGAGCGCGCACCGCCGCGACCGGCGTTAGGCTCTCCGCTCCGTCGAAAGTATTTCGTCGAGCGAAGCAGGAAGAAGGCGAGAGAGAGAGACAGCGAATGACCATCAAGTAAGAATTCTTTCCCGCGTACTCTCGAACGCGCTCGAACCATAAAACCCCGGGAGAGACGTGCCATAGCTCGCGTTCCCCACGTACGCGAACGAATATTTCCTCGCGCGCCGCTCTCACGCCAGCGGAGGCGTACGTATCCTCACGTATACAGTCATACAAGCGCGTAATACATACGTAATACAGCCCTGTACCTGGGGGCGAGTGTGTCGCAACTGCGCCGAGGGCTCAGGCGCCTGTAAACGCGGCCAGAAAGTACGGCCCGTAAAACCCGGGTTTAATCAGTCTGCGAGGCGCCGACGTCGCCCCCCCCCCTCTCTCCGCACACCTCCCCTCGAGCCTCATAATGTAACCTAAGGGCCATCTCGCTGCGAGCGAGCGCCTCGAGTATTACGCGGGACCGCGTGCCGCCGCACACCGGCGCCCACGGTGCACCAGCCTGTCCCATTTTCGAACAACAATGGAAGGACCCTCGTTCACTTTCCCTCTGGCCTGTCTTCCGCGTAAACGCATCCCCCTAGTTTATGCGTGCGTAAACGCAGCCGGGGCCGGTCTACCTGCAGCCTGGACCTGCGAGCTCGATTTTTCGTCGGGCTCTCGAGCGAAATAGAGAAATGGTAGTGGATTATATAGTTAATGGACTGAAATTTAATGATTACTGTTATTTATTGTCGTGGGAGGTAGCGTAACTTAATACGCTTATTCATTAATGAGTAAAGTGGTTATGTTACAATGGGTATGATACGACTATGACTATATCTATAGACATAGTCACTTCGTGTATTAACAAGCGTCTGGCACTATTCTTCGTGAGGTGTATAAAATAGTTTATTACAGACTTCAGTGTTATCTGTCGGCCATATATCATAATTGCTGTTTACTAAAATTTTAGATTTTTAACTTTACATCGAAGGGGTAATGAAAGCTTTTATTTTATCGTTTTATCAATCAGATGGAAATTCATTTGAATTTGAACGTTTTAAAACGCCGAGTAATGAAATTAGTTTCGGTAGAATTTCATAAATAGATTAACTGTCGATTAAATCTCAATTTACCTCGATAAGTAATTTGATTACTTTAAAATGTTTTCCGGTTCTTCGAATACTACATTTATATTTAAGCCTATGCTTTTCTTTTTTTTAAATTATTAAAATCTATTTTTATCTCAGCAGAATACGTACTCCACGGCAATTCATATAATACAAAAAGCATTACTGACTTTTTTATTCATTCCTGCTTTCATTCTTTCTTTGTCGTGGCTTTTCAAGTTTCAAGAGGTATTTAGACCCCAGGACAAGTGATGCGAATGTCACACGCTTGTTTTGCGAATGTGTGAATGCAAACGCTGACGAAGTGCGTAATATGTACGTAGTTATGTTGTGAGTAGTGTGACGGCGGCTGCTCGAAACGTGCGCTTCTAGGTTCTTGATAAGGATCTTGCCTGATGGCTGGTACAAACGACCTCGATTTATATCGCGATTCAACGTTTAAGGGCTCTTGTAACATAAATTATATTTTATTGCATACTTGAAAAGTCAGGGATTTATTTATAACAATCCATCCAAAACATATCCTTTCACGTAATACAAAATATTCTCAAAATCAATATTGTATTATATTATAAAATATAAGACTCAAAGATATATTTTTGTGCTCTGAGATAGCTTTTTTTTTTGTAGATTTTGTAGAACAATCTTCATCAGAATAACATAAACTTCTACATTTTTAAATGAGAAAGTAATGAACAATTAATTTTTTAATTGCTTTGAGTTCATTAAATTTTAATATGGCGTTTGTTGTACAAAGTGTAAAATGTAGTTGGTAAATTTTTCAAAATAAATTTAAAATTTGTTCATTCATTAATAATTGAAACTTAAAACTCTTATAAAAATTTATAATCTGACTGAATAAATTGTTTTAACCATTAAATTTTGCAGCCGTAGTAAACTATTTTAAGCATCATTACTACTTAACGCTGTACTTTCTAGAAAAGTTACGTTGCAACTTTAATTGGATTGCTCCAGCTTAAAATCTCGAAAATTAACTTGGTAAAGGTAAACAATTTTAAGCATTGGCCTGAATCATGCCTTGTTAATTAGTTTGAATCCAAAGTCTTCGAATAGAACTTTATTAAAAAATGATTGCTTCTAATCTACCGATAAAAAATATTTGCAATCTCGTGGGCTGTACTGAATTAAAATAAACATTATGTCCTTGGACTGCGACAAGTACAGGTACACAATCATAAAAACTAACAAACCCAACGAGACAACAATGGGGAATGATATAGAGGCGAAGGAGCGAGTACGTGTTGTTCAAGTACACGTGCGCGCGAGGTTCAATAAAGCGCGCATGGGAAATTAAAGATGAAGTATAATGAAAGACGATCGTCTGCAGGGGCAAGCAACGCGAAAGTTTACAACAGTACCTTTGGGCATACCGGAAGGTAAGCCGGGTCGAGACGAATACAGGACAGAGAGAAAGAGCAAGAGAGCAGGAGCCAGCCGAGGCCCGGAGCAAGGAGCCGAGGAGAGGGAGAGATGCAGCGAGAAGAGAGCTCTGCTTTAGATTCTAGAGTCGTGTTTCGGGTCCTCCGTGATTGTAAGCCAAGATAAATATCTTGGCTAATTCAGCGGGACTTCCGTAACTGAAGTTTCATTCGGCGCGCTGTGACTAAACTCGGAACTGTATGGATTTGAATTGAACTTTAAATTAAATAAAAGCTGGATTCAGGCTTTAGTCTGTTGGGGTGTTTTTTAAATCTCAGTCTTTGCAAGGATTTTTATTGCGGAGTAAGAGGCTGATGAATTTCACGTTTATTTAATGAAAAGAAAATGTTGAATAATTAGCTTGGTAGAATTTTTTTTTAACGTTTGCCATGTAAAAAAACTGGTTCCTTATTTAGTTTGAGTGAAGTCTGGGCTAAATCTGGTTTAGGTTACTACGCCAGACTTAAATGACATTTTTTTCCCAAATCATGTTTCCTGAGAAAAAATATTGCTAAAGCCTGAGAAGTTTTGTAAAATTGCCGCTAGATGGCGATTATTATCGACACCACTCCCATAGCAAAATTTGTGCACTAGATGGTAAAATGTGTATATGTTGTGAACTTTTTGCCTCAAAAATTTCTGACAAAGGTAAAAAAAATACGGTAATTGCCATTCAGCGGAAATGTTCAAATTTTACCCAGACTGTTTCCCAGGCTATTTGCAAGACTTTCGCAGGCAAATGATTAGGGAAAAAGTTTGTAATAAAGTTGGGATAGTGTCCTGAGCTAGACTTTTTGAGCTAGACTTTACCTAGATTTTAGTCAGATGTTATTTTTTACACGGATTCAAGAGCAGTTTTTTTTATCAGACTTAATTAAACTTTAATACCTTATAAATTCATGATTCTGCATTACATAATTAGAATAACGTTTATTCGGCTAAAAAATAGCTTATTTCATTATAATTAATTTACCTTAATTGAACTCGTTATTAAGGTTCGAATTTAAAAGAAAAGGATGATTTTAATTCCACTTTGGAAGGATTTCAAATCCACTTTAATCCTACTCAAATTAATTTTCAACAATCAAACTGCAAGAGTTTACGCAAATGGCACTTTATTCTTTAACACTTAAAATTATTTATAAACTCGCGGAATCTCTGCTACACTTTAATACCCTCGAGTAATTATAAATAATTAGAATCTATTTCAGCTGCAGGGAGCTTATAAATTTACCTCATTCATCCCTACAAAGCTGCACGATCTCCGTTTATCCCTTAGACCGTTTCAAAGCGACAACGTCGACGCATCTTGGAGCTGAGCTCCCGTATTCACACTCGTGCACTTACACACAGTCGGCCCTTCAGCACCCTTTCCTTTTCCGTCTCATAGACGTAAACAGCGCAGCGAGTAACGCCGGCCGAAAGGCAGCCAGCCACAAAGCTTCTCTGAATTTCAATCAGGGAAATAGTAGAGTCATGCGCGTGGCGTCACTAGGCGCCGCTTCTCGTTTCCTCGTCGACGCGCTTCTCCTCCAACCGACGCAGTTAGTTACGCTCATTTTAGTGCCGCCTCTCTTTCCTGCCTGCGAGAGAGCTTTGCCCGCGAGCGACAACTAATCGCCCCAAGGTTGTCGCTGGGTCAAATAAACGTCCGAGAGGATAACCGCCCGGAGAGCATCGGCCGGTCGATCGTCGGTCCTGCCTGCTATGCTGCTGCTGCTGCTGCCGCTGCTGCCTCTCTGTCTCTTTAATTGCAGCCGCCGCAAGCGGTACCGTAACATTTTCGAGAGGTCCGTCCATTGATTGGTCGCAGCGATTACGGCACTTCCTATACCCTAAAGCCTGACTCCCGCTTCTGCTATTACCGCTCTCCGGATCTCTGCCGTACGCGCGCGCACCCGCACACATACACACACATCCGCGCGAGCGCGGATTTCTTTTTGCGCCAGAGAGAGAGAGAGAGAGAGATAGAGGTCCTTTATCTTTCATCTACTAAAGTCGCGTCGAGGAGCAATTACTGCTGCAATCTTCCGAGCTGTGGAAGCGAGAGAAATCGATGAGAGAGCAGAGATAGAGACGGAAAAAGGAGAGCATAAAAACGAGGATAGGAGAAAGACGGCCGCTCGGAAACTCGGACAAAACGACGTGTAACTTTAAGGACCCTCTGACGTTTCCGCGCGCGGAAGACGCGAGGTGGCCATCATATTATTTCTGGAAAAGGAATTGTTTGCCGAAGAAATTGTCTATTTCTACTTCACTCCGAGAGAAGATGGATTGTGATGGAAGTTTTTTTTTTCTACTCTTGGTTTTAGTTAAATATTTAGATACGAGGAATGGCCTTTAAACGCAATTTTAATATTTGATTCTTATTTAAACATGTGATAAAAGCAGTGCGCTTTATTCGAATTATAGGTAATATTCGGTAATTTCATAAATTAATTTCCAATGAAGTGGAACTGGATTTTCATTTAAATGTTCCTGACAGAAATTGGCAGAAATCAACTGTTGAACTCCCTAAATTTTCAGAAATGTATACATAGGTTCACGTTTATATACATATATATTATGTAGTGTAAGTTGGAATCGACGCCGAGCCCGCATTTACTATTTACTTTTCAAAAAGTAATATAAAGGTGGATTTATCGTTCTGTAAACCCAAATATTTGGAAAAATATAAAACCAGGTGAAAAGTGGTTAAATTGATCTATTTTAACGGCTTTATTGGAAAGTTTTTAAATCTGTTTATAAAGGATTCAATTTCTTATGTGATCTCGGAAATCTTTATTGAAGTAACAAATATTTCGGACGTTTAATTTTGATTTTATTAAGCAGATAATATTGTGGTCACCACATCATAGATGTAAATCTCTATTCTAAATATTGAAGAAGCGCCATTTTTAGAAATCTTTTTCTATGTTTCGGAAAAGGAAAATTTTGAAACCTTTTATTTTCGAGAAACTAATTTTATTTAAAAGGTTAAAAAAACTACATATTAAAACTTGCTTGCGAACATAATTACATTTTATTTTAAATTGAGTAAAGGACACGTAATTTTTAAATAAACCTTACGTAGTTGGTGAAAATTTTGAGAAAGATTTTTGGTAAAGTAGTTTTTACTGTAAAAAATTTTGAAGTATAATTTCAACGATAATTCGGTTGACCGAGATTAAAGTAACGCAAAGCTTTAGTAGTATTAAAAGTTTCAAATGCTTTTTTTGAGAAAACAAGCGTTTTTAAGCATAAAGTGGCAAAAATTTTCTGCAAAAGTACCTATTAAAATTTTTATAAGGGATATCTTTCCCGTGGATTACAATTCCACGACAGTTTTATCGTAATTTTTTAGCTTCACAAAAGTGCCATATTTTAATGCAATATTGCATTATAAGCGTCTTTTGTCTGACTATTCTAAAACTTTTCTACTGCGGCATATGTTCTCTTCGGACATGACTATCTTTTTTATTCTTAATAATTAAAATTAACCTACAATTTTATAATACGATAAAATACTTAAAGGCCGCGGTACACGCAAGCAATAACTGTTAAAACCGGTTAAAAACATGATTTGTATCCGAGCACCCTTGAAAGAAGCGAAGAAACCAGCGGAGTCCAAACGGCGCAGCTCGCGCTTAACGAGCCCTCGTAAATACAAATCTTGGATATAGTCTTGACTACGATAATCCGCTTATCTAACCCGCTCGATTGCCGCTCTAACCGCTCTGCTGATGATTGAAGGTAGGAGGAGGAGGGAAGGAGAGGCGGAGGCCACCGCCCGACTCGGGAGATAGCACGCGCGCGTACCTACACACGGGCACGTCCGGATGAAGATGTGTGGGCTCGATGACGCGTCCCTCTCCCTCTCTCTCTCTCCCCTTTCACTGGGGCTATCGCAATTATTATACAACCCGCACACGAGCCGTCAGTACTGAGTAGTTGCGTCGCTCGATTGTCTGTTATCAGCTGCCTGTAATCTCTCAAACAAAGATCGAACCACGAGAGAAGAGGGAAAGCGGCGAGAGGGTGGAAGCAGCGGAGAGAGCGAGGGAGAGAGAGAGAGAGAGGGAGAGAGAGGGAGAAGAAGGAAGATTCTGGGCGAGGCGAGTTTGAGAGGTCGTCGTTTCGCCTTAATTCGAATTTCCGCGGGGCACCATTACCCAAATTATTTGGGATCCTGTGGGCGCGCGCGATGGCATAAACCATAAACCAGAACGAGTCTCGACTTCTGGGGCGCTTTACCTTCGGGCGATGCACGCTACCGCTTTCCCTCTCTCTCTCTCTCTCTCTCTCCCCTCGCAGCCATCCAGACGTACGCGCATATAACCGTGCGCGGCTCTCTTTTCTCCGCTCCTCCCCCCTCCGCAACGGTTTTCCCGGGATTTTCCGCGCCCTTTCGACGTGTATATACGTATATATTTTATATATAAAAGTACAGTCGCTGGCTCCCGTAGTAAGTTTTGCTCTTGACGTTCATTTGCACATTGTTTTTCATCCTCGATTTTCTTTCTTTTGAAGCTTTAATTAACGTTTTAATTAGCACAGAGTAGTGGTCTAGCCGCATTTTATTTTTTCCTTAAAGCGCATGCACGATTTACCACTAACGAAATTTAACTTTTAAATGTTTAATTTTTTTTTTATTCCTCTTTCGAAAAAGCCGCCTGGACATTTTTATGAATAATTAGGTACCGCAAAAAATTGTCAAATTTGATTAATTTGCATGCAAATTGTCAATCTGCCGAAAGAAGAAAAATGTCTGGTTCGATAAATAATCCCCCCGTCGATTGATTTTACTTTTATAAATAGAGAATTATAAGAAGTCTGAAAGTAACGGTAAATGCTTTTGTTTTATTTTTCTACGGTGAAAAAGAAAACAAACAGCATGTATATATGTTTATCTCAATATCATATTCTTCAGAGTAAACAAATAAAGGAATAACGAAAGCGAATGCACGCCGCACAGAAGAAATTGCCAATACTTCCCCCGTGATCTGTTTTTCTGCTTTCTCATTTCGCTCCGAATACCCCGTAGCTATTCGTAAATATGTTTTACCATTTCCGTTTTTCTCAATTTTCATTCTTTCTTCGACCTTTCGACACATGCATGAAACCGCACGCAAACGGTATTTTTCTACCTCAGTGCCTGCTTAGTAAATTGGAAGTGAACTTTGGCAGTCTGCAATTAAATGAGTTGTGTGATCCGCGGATTAATTGCTCTGCGCATCAGTGGATTCTCTTTGACAAATTTCTGATGTTAATAAACATTTTCAATTTATGAGTTTTTAACCAACTTTCAAAAGAGGTAATTGTACTGATCGAGATTTTACAGTAAAAATTGCTTTATAATGAAATCTTACTTTTTTGTATTTTTAAAAAACACGCCTGTGCTATACATGCATGTCCAAAGTTTTGTTTTCTTTTTTATTATCTGGAATTTGATGAGAAAAATAACAAGTTTTTTCGTTCACCGATATTTTCGCAATAAAGTAACTGTGTAAAAGTTTTCTTCACGAAGTTTTTTTTTTGGTCATTGAAATGTTCCATTTTGCAATTACATGTTTTTTGAAAGTTTTTTCTATGGGTTCAATATTTCATCTTTAATTTTTAAAGGATTCTGAATAAAGTTTCTGAATAATAGTTTTATTACTTGCAAGACGTTTCGGTAAATTAAGTACCTCTTTCGTTCAACTTCTATCTTTTAATAGAAATTCAAGAGTTTTCCTGACTTTCGACAAGTTACAAAAATTAAAATAGTCCTGCATTATCAAGGGCGCATTCAAAATTTCAAAGCAGATAAATCTTACAATTGCACGAGATTCTCCGAGAGATAAAGTGAGCGCTAATTGCCCGCACTAAAACATGTAATATGTACGTTAAACTAATCGTTATCCCTCAATAGTCGGAATTTAATTATACGGTTAACCGAACGACATTGAGTAGATTAATACCGAGTGGCCGCGATATAGCAATAAACAATTTAATCTTCGTGCGTCGAAACGATGCCTCAGCTGGCTCTGGAAATTCCATTCGCGCTCGCACGGCAAAATAAACGTATAGGTAGATCGGCTTGAATTCTTCTAGCCCTCTATTTTTCTCCCCCGTATGGAGAAAACAAAATACAGCAGTATACACGCGCAATGACCGTAGACCGGTTGGAAAAGGAATTTCAATCTGCGAAAGTAGCTTCCGAATGCTTTGCCTCTCGCGCGTATACCCTCCCCTTCCTAACCCTTCGGAGGCTTGTACTTTGCTTCTTATTCGCTCTCCTTTTTTGCCGAGGAGGAAAACGCCTCGAACAAGAGTAAAAGGCTGAATTTCATTTCGAAGTCGATGAGACGCGACAGCGGGGTAAACACGACAGGGGAGAAGAGGTACCGAGGGGGGGGGGGG
>UCOL01005253.1:0-12132 GCA_900474335.1 Ormyrus nitidulus | reverse complement strand
TTTCGGTTTAGAGAAACAATGAAAACTAATCGATTTGTCAATAGTTTTGTCAATATTTGCAGAAATAAAATATTCACTCTCTCTCTCTCTTGTTATGCGACTGCGACGAATAAGGCTTTCGCGGACGGTCAAGCGCACGCACGCTTCTTTTTCGGACGAGACCCAGCTGTGGTTTCCGCGCGCGCGATTCGCCGCAGCTTTTTGCGGCTATTCGTCGGGATTAATTTCTCGGGAGCTTTGAGGAAAAGAGCTGAATCGCATTAGGATCGCTGGCTCTCGCTTCCCTCCGCGGCCGAGACGGCGATTCGTTTAAGGTTCTCTTTAAGGCTGGTTATTTGAGAAATTGAAAATCATACGTTTCATTATAGAAAAGCGCAATTGGCGAGTGGCAACGAGTGTTCCGTTTACTCGCGTTCGCGATCCAATTTCGTTTTTTTTTATCAGACGCGGCTTTTCCTCACAATTATCTCTCCCGCAAGGCGTTCCCCTTGCTTGCTCGCTCCTCAAAAATTAACTCGATTCTCCTTCCGACCTATTTTTTTGCCGCTCCGCTTCTTCTCCCCTCCCCGAGTTCTTCATTCCTTCCTCCTTTCTCTTCATCATTCGGACAGCTCTTTTTTTTCCCCTGTGTTATTTGCTCCTCGGAGAGTTGCCTCTCTCGCTTCCCCGGCGGCGGCCGCCTTCGACCCTCGACGTATATACACACACACGCGCGAACGAGGGAAAAAAGGAGACGGCCGGAGAATGAATGGCCAAATATTGAGAGGACGCAAGATAGCGCCGGGGATGCGATCGTGGATCAACACGCGCGGAGACGAGGGAAGGGGGAGCGAGATGATAATTTGTTTCATTGTTGCCGCGGCTCTTTTTTTTTCCCGTGTGCGATTTGATGATATTGCGGCGCAAACAGCGCTGTTGTACAAATCGAGAAAATTACGCTTTGACCCCCTGAAGGATGTGTCGGTCAGATTTTATCTTCGGGTCGGAGGAGATTCCAGTTGTATTGACGTGTAAATAGAGAAAAACGTGGTGGTTTCGGTTTAGAGAAACAATGAAAACTAATCGATTTGTCAATAGTTTTGTCAATATTTGCAGAAATAAAATATTCACGCTCGATTCCCGTATTTAACGAAAACCCGCGCAATATTAATGATTATACCCTAGTATTTTTATAGATAAACTTCAATAACTTCAATAACTTCAACCCACGAATTCCACAGAACGTTTCTCAGATCAATTTCTGCGCTGACCGCCAATTCCGCTCCGCGTCTTACCCAACTCTTACCTTATCTACTTACTCCGCACTAAATTCCCAATACGCGTTACCCCGCCGCGAATCGAAAAGTAATCCCGTCCCGTCGCCGTCGCTCAACGGACAGCCGCTCCGATATATATAAAACGTCCATCCTCCAACTCGAGGAGAGAGCTCCTCGCGCGAGGAAAAAACGCGCTGAGAAACTATATATATATAGATACCTCCGGCCGCCGTCGCCGTTCATTGCGGCATACTTGCATACGCGGGTTGGGGGCTCCTCCTCTCTCGCGCCTCGCAAACACTCCCGAGCGTTGCGAAAGCGCGCCGCCTCGCGAGATCGCTTTTCCCTCCGCTGCCAAGAGAACAATCCTGGTCGGGGGCCAGAGATAGAGAGAGAGAGAGAGAGAGAGCCCGCGCCGTGTGCGCGGGACTCTCTCTCGTTCGTCGGCACGTGCGATTTTCAAAATAATCTAAATTGAGATTGATTCCTCGAGGATGCGGCAACGATGTAAGTTGGCTTAATTGGCCTTTTTTGTCATCGGGAGGACTGGGGAGCTCTGGCTTGTAAAAGTAATTTGCTCCGAGGTGCACTTTAACGGGCCGCTCGGCGACGTAAAAAGGGTTTTATTCTGATTAGCAATTTTCGATGGAGATTCCACGGTCGGCTGGCTTCGCTTGTCGAGGATGCAGATCGCGGCAGCTTCTGGGTTCGTGCACAGTGTTTACGTCGGCTGATTCGACTTTTTTTTTTTAGGTTATAGCTCGACGAGTTTGTGCGGATTGTTTAGGAGAGAGAAAGAAAGCTTAAGCGGTGACTACTTGTTGCGTGCAGTCGAGACGTTCGAGACGGTCTTTTTTTTTTTTAAATCTGTTTTCACAAATTTAAAGAGTTTCATGCCTTTGAGAAAACTTTTTTTTTTAAATATTTTAGTATATCTTATTACGCGTCAGTTTGTAATTTATTATTTACGAGATCGTTGATGAAATACCGTTCTGCACAGTGTGAGAGAAGCATTTTTATGCTTTGGCAAGAAGTAATGGTCGATGCTTAAATAAAACATGACAATGTTGAATAGTAATATTTCAGAATCGTGCTGAACACAAAGGGTCATATCAATAAATCATGAAACTTAATTTTAACTTTCAAAGCATTGTTTACTTACATAAACGATTACGCAATTCAAAAAGCCGTGTACTTTTATACTCAAAAAATAATATTAAATGTAAAATTTCACTTTAACTTTAACTTAAAAAAAAAAACCCTTGTTTATCAACCGGTAAATTTTTTTACTTCCAATACAAATATTTTAAAAAAACGTTCAGCACAGATATTGAAACGAAATTTTTCCACTATTCTATCGATATTCTATTGATATTTATACGACCTGCACGCGCACAATACGCTCATTTAACAACGCAAATACAAAATTCTCCCGCTCGGTATAAAATATCTCGGACGCGCAAAAAGACGTCCAGCCTCTGACAAATCCCCCGCGACGGAGCGATACATCTCCTCCCGTCTGACAAATCACAATCCCTCGTGATTGCGACGAAGAAGCAGCGGCGGCGGGCGCGCGTCCGTCCGCGAGAGCCGACGACAAAGAATTTGTACCTCGCCTCGCCTCCCATCAAACGGATTTCTCACCTCGCGACACTCGCCCGTAGACTCGTGTCCTCCGCCTCGCCAAAACGTCGCCACACACATACGCACACACACGCCGAGCCTCTAATTCGCGTTTTCGCAATTGCCGCCGAGAGCAAACAACGCGCGACACGTAACAATCGCTCTTATTTACCCCGCGTCGAGCGCCAGACGTTTTTTCTCTCGCCGCCCTCTCTCTCTCTCTCTCTCTCTATACCCAATTCCGATTTTGATTCTGAACCGACAGCAGAGTCGCCCCCATTGCCAAGCGCTTCGATTACTACTCGGACCTTTTTGCCATCTCCGGTTGTAGCCGATCCTAGTAACATGAGTTTCCAGTCCGTCTCCCCAGTGCCCGCGGATTGGAGTGCGCTCTCGCCGTTTAAGCTCTATCAGTTCTTGGCAGAGAATAACGCAAACATTCAACTTCTAATAAACCAGCATAATCAAGTGATGCAAAGGCTCGAGCTACGCGACCAGCGGCTGGTGGCGCATGACCAGCGTATTTCTAGCCTCGAAACTTCATCTGTGCGCGACCGAGCTGAAATCCAGCAAATTAAAGACCTGCACCGTAGCGGCCTGCCCATGTTTGAGATCAAAATAAACGGAATCCCGCGAGCCAACACTGTACCCATATATGACTTAGCGAAGAAATTCTTAGAGGTGTCATTAACATGCGACATACTTACTACAAGGAAAATCAAGCAGCAAGACCCTAACAATGGTAACTCGGCGAGCTCATCTAGAAATCCGGCTACTAATAAAGACTCCCAATTCTCTTTCGTTGTGGAGTTCAAGTCGAATGCTGTACAACAACATGTATTATATATTAAGCGTCGTCACGGCGACATTAAATACTGCGATCTGGTACCAAACGGAACTCCATGCAAATTAACCATTTTTGAAATGCTCCCAGTTTTCGCACAAAAAACTGAAAACTCAGAAATTATCACTATTGCAACCGAAAATGATCTGCATAAAATTATCTGAGGGTGCGACGAGCCCTGCAATCAGAGTTCCGCCAATTCTCGCCATTTTGTTCGTCTGGCACAAGCTAATGTTAATTCTCTACGCGACCACCTACACCAAGTAAAAGATCTTTTAACCAACAAAAATATCGATATTTTCTCCACCTGCGAGTCGTGGCTCACCCCGGATGTGCCAGATAACTTAATTAGGCTCGACGGATATAATTTCATTCGCAACGATAGGGGTTTAGTATCTCACTCGGATAAATCCCGTAGGGCTTTTATGCAAGGTGGAGGAATTGTCGTATACTTACGCGAGGGAATTGGTTATAAACTTTTACACGAATTTAAAAACAGTAGCCTTAATGAAACCGAATTTTTAATACTGGATTGCATGGTTGGGTCAAATGAGCACATCCTGCTTGCCTCGATTTACCGGAGGCCCAAAGGAAACCTGCTCACTCTATTCTTCCAAGTATTGCAGCAATATTCTCACCGCTTTTCCAGTGTTATTGTCATGGGTGACTTTAATTCGCATTTACTCAGCGAGAATTACTACAGCCAGCACTTAAAAGCCCTGATTCGCGAGAACGGCATCCACGTCACCCCTTTCTCTGCGACTCACCATGCCGCATACTCCGATTCTTGGCTCGATCTCATTTTTACCGATTTGCCAGATAAAATTATCTTCTCGGAGCAGTCCGAGGCTCCGTTCGTCAGCGGGCACGATCACATAATTATCGATTTTAAAGTTGGCGCTAAATATCTTACTGCGAATTCTGTCCGTACAAGGGATTTTAGGAACTTTTCTCCGACCGACTTTACCAATGACCTTCAACGCCTCATCACAGCCTCTGATTTTGTAAATGGCACTAACAGTGACGTTAATGCTATGTTGGAGCATTTTCATCTTGCTGCTACCTCTCTGTTGGATCTCCAGGCCCCATTTATTGAGCGCGCTCTCCGTCGGAAACCATCACCGTGGTTCAACCAGCAGCTTCGTGATCGCTGCAAGCAAAGGGACCGCTTATACGTGAGGGCCAAGAAGTATAACGATCCGATCCTCGTGGCCCAATTTAAGTCTACCCGAAAGCAACTCAAGCGTGATATTTCATCAGCGCGGGACACTTACATTATCAATAAGATCCAAACCATCGCACGCCCTGCCAACAAATGGACTTTTTTTTATCAAAACTCGGCATTGTTGGAGACCGCCCAAGCTCTTCGCTAGCTACCTTCGAGGTAGCCGAGCTGAATGAATATTATGCTTCAATAGCAACGCAACATCCGCTGTGCTCTCCAGAAGAGTTAAGCGAAGTCTTGCAGTTGCCTCTGAGTCAAAGCGCTCCTATCTTTGAGATTTGTCCGCTTGATTACTCTCAGGTCCTATTAGCTTCCTTAGCGGAGTCGGCAAAATGCAAAGGCCGAAGTGCAGACGGCTTGTCTCTCGAATACTTCAAGGATGTCTTATCACTCGTGTGCAGGTACTTTTAATATATCTCTTTCCACGGCTGTTTAGTTACGGCCCAGCTTGCGGAATTCCTCGAATCGTCAAATGCTCTGTCGCCTTACCAATCAGGCTTTCGGAAAAATTACAGCACGCAATCCGCTCTCCTAAAAATAACCGAGGATATTAGACGCGGCATCGACACGGTGCTAATGACCATTTTGCTGCTCTTTGATTTTCGAAAGGCATTTGATTCGCTAAGGCACTCTACTTTACTACGCGCCATGAGGCAACTCAATTTCGCAGATAGTTCAATACGTTGGTTTCACTCTTATCTCTCGGGGCGATCCCAGGCGATCATTGATCAGCAGGGCCACACATCCGAGTTCCTTCAGCTGACCAGTGGCATCCCGCAGGGCTCGAGCCCAGGCCCAGTAGTTTTTCTAATCTTAATAAATAGTATTACGAGCTGCTTAAAGCACTGCAGTGATTCTTATTTATTATTCGCTGACGACTTCCAAATTTATCTGCAGTGTAAGCGCCAAGACCTGCCTGCTTATAACACAAGATACCACAAGATAAATGAGGACGCCCAACACGTTGCTAACTGGGCAGCTGATCACCATCTCCAGTTAAATTTAGCAAAAAGCAGCGTCATAATTTTCGGATCACATCAAAATTTAATCAGAATTGATCATTCTCTTCTACCATCAGTTGAGGTAAACGGGCTGCAGATTCCTTTTGCCGACTCAGTCAAGAACTTGGGAGTAACCCTATCGAGCGACCTTAGCTGGAACTCGCACATTACTTCGGTCAGTTCAAGGATACACAGGGTTCTTAAAAGGCTGCGTTTTCGAGCGAGTGCATTACCTTGGAATTTAAAGAAGCATTTTCGATTACGCATCCCTCGTTTTCTGCGACATCTCTGGATATTTAGATATTAAACTACAGCGGCTTCAAAATCACCTGGTACTCTTCATCTTTAAGCTCAAAAAGGACGTTTCACTAAGAGAATATTACTGGCGTTTGCAGTGACACGATAGAAACTCGTCGCAAATATTTCATAGAAGTTACTGTCTATAACATCATCAAAGATAAGCAGCCTAGTTATCTGGTGCCATTTTCCCCCAGCTCAGCCCTGAAATACGTCGATCGGCAAGGACCGCTGCTAGCTTCACTTCATTCGCCATTCCGATAGCCAGAACCGCGACCTATGAGAGGTCATTTGCAATTCAAGCAATGAAGTTCTGGGATTCCCTGCCAACGAATCTCCAACTCATGCCTACTATCATCAGCTTCAAAGCTGCTCTCCAGAAGTATTTAGCGGATAAATACTTTGAGCCGAACGTTGATAGTAGACAATGAAAGTCGTACTAGGCGCTGCGCGTCTAATAACTTCCCGCTACTGCCCTTCGAATTCGTTTCGCGCGGCTCGCACTCACTGTTGCTCTTATTCGGCATTACTCTTAAGTACCGGCGCTTGTGCTAAATGCTCACCACCTTACGATTATAAATTTTGTTAATGCTGTAATTTTATTAACGCGATATTATGCTATAAGTTTGTTCAATTTCTGTATCTTGGTTATGTTAGATTACTTTGTTACTTTGAATGCGTTAAACTAGTGTCTATAAACATTAATTTGCGTAGTTTTGTTAATTTGTTTATTATGCGACTACCTCACAGTTATATGTTATATTTTATATTCATTTTAAGTCTCACGCTCAACTATTATTATTAAGATGAATTTTGTTTTTATCTGTACCTAACTTTTATTATTTTACCTATTGTAAGTGAAATTGTATATTATTACTTTGTACTAATTATTTTATCATGTAATATTTTCCAATGCTATACGGTTAATATTAACGTTAGCAAATAAATTGTGTTCAAAATCTCTTGGCAGGGATCGATTCGCGACAAGTTTGAGGTACTTCCAACTTTGTGCGGGGCGGCGGCCCCCTTTTTTCGCGCGCCCGCCGCTCGGATTAATTGCGCCGTTTATTACAAGACGAACGGGGCTTCCGTTGTTTTGTCGCTTCGCTCGTTTTCGCGAGGCGATATATATTCCCGGGGCGGTAAAAAGGCCGAGAGCGGCGTTCTCGTCGGCTTGGCGTTGGCGCGCAGCTGGAAGTCGATTGCGTTTCCTTCCCTCGAGCTCGACGGAGATAACGGCGCGCCGCGGAGTTTGGTTAAGGGGGCTTCGGTGATCGTTTCTTTTTTTAAGGGGACGTATTAGATCGTTTTAGATCTTGGGTATAATAGTTGCGACGGATAATGAATTTTTATACCGCCTTTTCGTTGATGGAGTTATAAAAATAAAAGTTTTAGCGCGGTCGTAAATGTTTAGGGAAATTTATGAAGCACGTAATAAAAGAAACGTATAAAGGCGCTTCTGGATAAAGGAATATTCTTCGATCGATTTATTTAATATTCGGTTTATCAGTAATTGAATATCGGAGATAAATAGCGAATGTTCGGGTTCTTTATATCTAAAATAATTTTGACATTTCATCATTAACTTTGCTGTATAAATAAATTACTATATAAATAAAGTGAATGAACTTGCGTGTTAACGCCAACGAAATTGCCAACTGCTTCTATTGATTGTTACTGTCAAGAAGAGCCTGTTGCTTGAAAATAAAAGAAAAACTTGCTTTCGAAAATATAAATATTTATAAATTTTCAATGTATAAAAGAAGCACTCTAGATAGCTTATCGAAGTGGAAATAAGCAACATGAACAAATAGTTCATTTGTAATAATACTGCTTCCGAAAGACTTTAAAGCATTTCTAACGAAACTGGCTAAGTAACGCAACGATCTTGTAAATATCGAAAAACAAGCTCGTACGAAATTCACTCTATTTTTCAACCCATTAAACGTTTCAAAATTATTCGAGAAAGCGAGGATTTCGAATGAAAATAGCCGCTGAATACTTCTGAAGTGGAATTAATTTCCATTGATGCGGCATTCAATGTAAAATATGGTCATTCTTATTATCCCCCGCCTCCATATTTAATTGTAACAGATTACGTAATTCCAAAAGCTTGCCGGTACAAAACGTACAATCGCCTTTACGTAAACCACGAAAACATTTGTCACCTGCACGATTAGTCGTTTATCAGCCCAATTACGCAACGACGATCGTCGCGGCATTGAATGAAAAACGTCTGCCAATATGCTTAAACAGGAGGGGAAATATAATTTGCGCCTAGAAAGCAATATCTCTAATAACCCCTCCTTATCGAATTACCCGTCAATCAACCGGCAGCTCCATAATAATTACAGAAAATCTCCCGGCGCATTGATCCGCCAGACGGTGCAGAAAACAGTCGTCGTCGTCGTCGTCGCCGCCTCGTCCCCTCGCTCGACAAAAAAAAAAAAAAATAAAAAATAACCCGAGAAAGTGCTTTGCGTAGAGCAAAAGTAAAAAAAAAAAAAAAATTCAATCCCGCAACGTCCCTCTGGCGCCGGCATTCAATCGTCCGGGGCTCTCTGCGAAAGAGAGAGAGAGAGAGAGAGGAAAGCTCCCCGGCTGCGCGTCTATAACGGTCGATTTCCTTGGGACAATCTGCTCGCGCGCTCGCGGAATGAATCTTTTTGCACATGATACTATTTGTGAAACCCCTCCCACTCCTCTCTCTGGCGGCGCATGATTTTGCACACCTTCGCGGCCGCCACCGCGGCCGGGGGGGGGGGGGGGGAGAAAATCGCATTTTATTTATATCCTTTGTCCTCTGTCTCCCTCTCTCTCTCCTCGCGCGCGGCCGCAGTGCGTGGATCGGTGCCAATGGCTCCTTGATCGAACGCTGCACCGATATGCCGCGCGCGCTCGCCCGCAGCGGTCAGGCCCGCGGGATTGGGGCAGTTTGCGGGGGAGGGACGATCGGAGGCGCAACGAGAGCGAAAAGTTTCTTCGGGGTTTGATGGGGGCGAGGGGGAGGGGATGATTCGACGGACGCGTAGGACAAGTTTTTGTAGCGACTTCGGTTGTCAAACGGGGCTGGTTTTAGGTGAGATATACTTATTTGCAGGCGTCAGAGGGACTTGGAAATATAGTTGATTTACATGACTATAAATAGAATGGGTGAAGGAAAAACTTCAGTGCTCGGTGTTTACCCAAGATGACGTTGTATTTTTGTCCACAATACTATCAGATTAGAATTGTTAAAAATTGTATTGCTCCGTTCGGATTACTATCTGAGAATTTTAGCTTCCAGGTATTCACTTGGACTAAATTTAGACGGGAAAACCACGACAGCAACTACGCACGACATACAAATGTAATGCGAGAGCAAAATGTAGCTTCCTCTCGGAACTTTGACACACCTGGATTCCGGCTTCTTACGCTACACAAAAGCGTTCGTTCCGTTCGCCGATCAATTTATTCGCGCGAAACTCCGCGTCCGAAGCTCGAAACGTTTATTCGCATTTATAAATAAACGAGCGCAGCGCGCTTGTCCCCCCCGCCGAGGTATCGAAATTTTTGTCTAATAATTAGCGAATTCCGTCGAAGGCACTTGGCATATCCTCCCGCGTTGGGATACGCGAAATAATTGAATTAATTGGTGGCTCGAAGCCGCCGGCGGATCGTAAGGATTAATTAAGCCGAATGTATAGCGTCGTTTTTGTCTATTTTTATTTCACGCCTTATTGAAGCCGTCAACGCGCCTCGGGAACGAGCGGTAACGGCCAGCTGCAAAATATGAGACTTCGTTACTTTCGTTTAATCATTGCCGCTGCTTAATAATCGTACGCAGAATCTTGGGCGTTGAAAAAGTGGTTATTCATCAACGCCTTTATGACGAACGTAAGAAATTTGCTTTAATTAAATTACTGTTCTCGCGGAGCGCGTCGATGCGAGTTTCATTTTCTAACTCTTTTTTGGATCTTCGCATAAATTATACCGGGTATTAATAAACAGACGCGGTAATTAAAATTATCCCGATAAAAAACTCGTTGGCCAACGTTACGACGTCAGTCGTATAATAAATCAATTTTATTAAAATCTCTTAATAATTATGATATCGAATGCGCAACCATTTTCCTTCGAGCGCCAATTATCACCATCCGATGAACTTGTGCCGCATTAATTATACGATTGAGTCAAGGTCGCGTCGAAGTTGCCCGGGGAAGAGGTTATATATGTATAATGACTGTAATACCAGCTCGAGCGCATATTCAGGAAACTGGACTAACGCGGCTCTCGTGCCATTCGTCAGATTTATCGTCGACTTTATCACGGACCAAATATATTCATGGATAATCATCCGCAATATCGTTCGACTCCGCATTTTCGAATACTATGTAATATCCGCTGCTTCGTTTAATTTCGAAAATTCGCTAACTCGCCGCGCCAAGAGCCGCGCGGAATTGCCAGTCGAGATGAGATCTCGTAATTCTAAGTATTCGCCTGAGTTTTTGTCGGGAAAGTGGGTCGAAAGCGGGTCTCTCCGAATGATGTAAGCAAATGCGCCTCGCGAGCAGAGCTGCACGCATTTTAATTTAATTTTCTGAGATACGAAAAAAGTTCGAGAGTTTACTGCGGATTCCACCCCCTCCCCCACCGCCAGATATCAAACTTTTTTACAGCTTTTCGCGCGTAAAATAGAAATGGAAAAGCGAGCGAAGCTGCAACTACGCCGAGAGACGCAGTTTCTTGCAGTTCCCCTGCATGTTTTTTCGATAAATTAAAATTCTGCAGTTACATTGTTTCGCGGGGAAATCGAGCGCTTAAACGAGCCGCGGTCCCGGGCTTTTGGGCGCGCGTTTCGACGGAGGGGGTTAATTTTCTCTCTGGTTTCAGGCCGAAAATGATAATTAAACCGGCGCGCGCGCGTTTCGAGCGCTCCAACTTTTGTACGAGTCTGGCAGACCGCGGCCTCATTACGGAGCAGAAACGAGCGAACGCGACGGCCTTTGTGTGCGTCTGTGTGTGTGTGTGTAAGTCACGCATTGAAACGACGATGCTGCGGCACAAACTAGCATCGAGCACATCTAATTATCGGTAACGTCTGGCGGCGCTGCTCCAGAAGCACCGCCAGGGTCAGATGGAGAGAGGAACTGTATATAATGGGATAAGCTCGAAAAATCGATCGGCGCGATCGGCTTATCCTCTTTAAATAAAATTTACGCTTCTTTATCCAATTTTTTAGCTCGAGATCCTTCGCGCCGACGCGGAAAAAATGAGCGCTCCGAGCGGGAGATGGAGTCTAAGCAGCTTTTCTGTATAATTACTCCGGCTTTTAAAAGTGTGAAAAAAGAATTTGTTCGGCGAGGTAAAAAAAAGTTTCGCTTCGTATTAAAACTTTGACGAATTTAGTATTTGCACTTGTCAATTGATGTTGAAGTAGCATTGGAAACTGTTGGCGTGTGACAGAAACCTTAAAAAATTTTTAGATTTTAACGATCAATTATATCGAAGCTAACAGGAACCCCATTCGTTGAACACACTCGATAGTTATTAGTTTGTTACGCATAGCCTTTTCCTCTCTCTCCGAAATTTCATCTAGTTTCGTTAAAAGAATTTTAAAATAAAACTCTCACGTGAAATTTTCAATAAATCAGCGATTAGCTTACAAAAGATTCTGCTAGAGAAGAAACTATCCCGGTATCCCGGTCTTCTTCTCGTGATTAATAAATTAGCTAATTAAATAGTTAATCCAACAAATGTATTTACCCCGAATGACTTTAATCCTTTCAGAACTGAATTAAATATAGCCGTGATATATCACTTTTTAAGTACACTGAGAAAAGTTTTAGGGTTAAATTTATTATAAAAAGTCGTAAAAATTACTATTTTCTTTTGTAATGTTGGGAC
>UCOL01005252.1:0-12130 GCA_900474335.1 Ormyrus nitidulus | reverse complement strand
ATTTTATAACTATTTTTAATTTTATACGTATAAAAATGTACAAAACCCTATAAAACCGTACAAAAATATACGTAAACATATAAAAATTTACGAAATGTCCGAAATGAAAGTCAAACTTACATTTTCATATGTTTTTAAATTTTTTCATACATTTGCATACGTTTTCCATTGGGGAAGTTAAAATTAGAACTAATAACGTCGAAATTACGAAAAAAAAAACTTGTCAACGTAATTCTCCTTTGCCTCGCGCATTTAAAAGAAAAAAATACCGTTTCCACAGAAAACCACTTCCCCGCGTCCGCTCGCTGCAGCCTTCCGCGAATCAGAATTCCAGATTTCTGCCGATCGCGGTCTCGCGACTTATGTAACGGCTGCGCCTCCGCCGTTTAATGGTATTGTGAAGAGGTGAATCCTTAAAAACGTCGGGCGGCCACTCCGGTGCACGCGCGCGCACACACACACACTCGCCGGGCCTCGGCTGCGGGTACGTTTGTGTCGCCGGCGAGGCAATTATCTCCTTCGGTAAATAGTGGGATTCGGCATTAGAACGACCTAATTAGTAGTAACGACGAGGCGAGCGCTCGTTTTATACCTTGCTAAGCTTTCTTTTCGACTTGCTTGCTCTCGCCTGCTCTTTCTTGGGCTTTCAATTTTTATGTTATGTTGGTCAAAGGTTGTTGTACAGTTGCTTTTAATCTAATACGTACAGGCGAGCGATGTTTTAAGATTGTGCTTTTCTAACTTGCTTTTCTAACAATAAAATTTGTTTAAATTAGCATGCAAAAGCAGTAAAGGAAATAATAGAGAAAAACTGACAATATTTAAGTAATAATAATTAATTTAGTATATAAGCATTATTTGTGCAATCGAAATCGCATTTGTGTAAAGTGAACCAATACATAAAAATCATCTAATGAGATAAAAAAACAAAAGAGAAAAGAAGCATAAATATTTTGTAGAGCTGCTTTTAATTATAAGATAGAAGCTTTTGCAACACCGCACTGCGACTAAGCTCAACAGAATAAAGTTACAAAGAATTAATAAAGTAAAGATTTATTCATTGGCCTTAAAATCATCATCAATGAACCTCATCTTATCGCATTACAATCAATTCCGCGCAATCTCATTTGGGCGCCGAGAACGCAAAGCTGCGCAGACAAGAGACGGAAAGTCGAGAATAACGAAGGCGCGCACAAGCAAGCAAGCAAGCAAGCAAGCGAGCGAGCGAGCCCTTTACCCGGAAAAAATGGAGCGAGAGGCCGGCGAGCGGTAAAAAAAGACGTCGAGCGACGGCGCGGCCGTTCAGACGGCACCGGAGGCTCGAATCTAATAAGGGTGGAATGCGAGCGCTCTCGAAAAGGGTGCTACGTGTGCGCCTACGCTCGCTCGTTCGTCTCGCGCCGCGCCTCCCCGGCCGCCGGGGGTAACACTAGCCGAGTAAGCTCTTGGGCGACACTTGCCAGGATTCGGCTTACTCTCTCTCACCCTCCCGCCCGAGGCTTCCCCCCCGCGACGATGACGAGCCGCGTCTGTCTGGACCCCGGCCGACCCGAGCGGAAGCTTTACTACTTATTAATTGACGATCGTGACTTTTTTGCCCGGCCGCCGTTTTAGTCTTATTATTAATTATTGCTTTGTCGAATATGCCCGCGATTGACCCGCCTGTCCAAGAGCGGGGATGGGATTATTATAACCTGCCTTAGACATATTTTGAGAATGCGCAAAGGCAGCGGTCACTGCCTTTTTTTTGGGTGCAAACAGTTTTAGAAATTTTCTGTCAACAGCGAGAGGTCGCACATTTCCGTTTTTACGGTGCTTCTTATATCGAAGTTTGAAAGCACCGTTAGAAAATACACGCTGTTGATGCTCTACTAGGCTGAACTCTGTACGTTTCCAACAGCAGCTTATATTATTTTTTAAGCTGATATCGCTTACAATAAATGTTTAGCGAACCAATTTTTACATTTGACTAAACTATTAATATTAATAATAAAAGTTCTAATATAATTTTATTAAACAATTTCCTTAACGAACTATATTCTTAAAAGCAATGATTAGAGTTTCAACAATACAGCCTTTTCGTCATTTTACTCGCAATGATGTTAAGACTACTAACAAATAAAATTCTACGATCTATGCTTACGTAATAAAAAATACGGATAAATAGTTTAATAACTTACGTAATGGTGAATTGAGAATGATGAGGTTGGATTACTTTATGCAGATTCACGTGTAAATTTCCATTTCTTCCCATGGAAATATATCAAATAACAAAGAAATCACAAAAATAATTTTCAATTTAACATTTCATTAAATAAGTTTATGAAAAAATAAAAAAAAAAAAAAAACATGTAAAATTTTTTTAAAACAACTAAAGATATAATATAAGTTGACTCGTTAAATTAAAGAAAGTAAAGATTAAGATTTAAAATTGTGACTATAATGCGGTGCTTTTTGATAATTTCTTAAAGATGACAATAAATTATAAAATATTTCTTCTTATTACTTCTTCAATTATTCTATCGTTTTATAAAAATGTGATGAAAAAATAAAACATGAATTAAATTAAAAATTCATTGCAGCTTTTAGGTTGAAATCTTGAAACGAAATAAATTCTACTAAAGTGCAATTTGTGCAAATAAACAAATAAGAACATACTTCAATAAAAGTGATCGCAAAATTAGAAGGTGTCATTTAAAAATAATAATAATCTACTTTAAGTAATCAATGAAAGAAAATAATACACCAAATGCATTTCACCTATAAAAACTATTTATTAATGAAACAGATGGAACAAATCTATACATAATTTTGGTCGATACAATGACATTCAATAAGTTCATTCTAAATTACCCACTGCCAGCGAAATATGAATATCGATCTTGTCGTGATTCGGGATCTGTCCGAAGTTGACGACGACGATGAAGATGGTGATGATCGTTGGTTATATAGGTAACCACCTTAAGTTTATGTCATATTTCATATCGCAAACCTACAATGAAATAAGACAGAAACATAAGACGGCTTGCCTATTTTATAAATTATTCTTCTTTCTTCGATCTCCTGGCGGTGTAGTCCCTGGCAGTCTCTAGGCGGCTTGAGTCGTCTGTGCCAACTTTACTTCCGCTTCTTTATTCTTACTCTTGTTTCTTTCGTGTTATATATCGGCGATAAATGTCTTATATCGAATGTAAAGCCTCAACGCTGCAATATACGGTAGGCAAAACTTGAAATTTACTGTACGAAAGTGCATACGTAACTATGACAGACAAAAAAGCTATTAAACTATTTGTGGAAGCGTGTTGAAGAACAGTTTTAAAACTCTTAAGCGCTATCAGGGATGTTTAACGCTTCGAGAAAGACATTACAGTCAGAAAATTTTAGTAGTATTAAATAAGATCTGTTTTTTCTTTATTGATTTTTTTTGCTTACGCTTTTTATATTTGCTAAAACTAAATTATTTAATACTACTTGAAAATGTATCTAAAAATAAATTCATGTAAAGACAAAGTATTGACGAATAAAAAAAAATTATATCAGTTTTCTAACAAACAAACTATGCATTATGCGTGTACATGAAAATGGAAAATATTAAAATACATGAGTAATTCGTTTACATGCTTCATCTAAATTATCTAATTATTTAGGTATTACAATAATCATTTATATTTTTTTTATGTATTATACTATGTTTTCTTAACCATTAAGTGACAGATAAAATTGATTAAATACAAAGATTGAAAAGTACGCAGAACAGATTAAATTATCAATATTATATGCTAACGCAGCTACAACGCAAGGCCGTGATTTAAAATACCAAGTGTGTAGAAAAAAAAAGTATTCTTTGCGCCAGCGTGGTAAGGAGCAGTTACGTAATGCAGCGGGGCAGATTCATGTAACCGCGAAGGGACGCTCGGAAATCCTTGCCACCCCAACGATACCGGGAGCCGATGACCTCTTGCGGTACTCCGATCTTTTCGCGTTAATTTAGTGATTCGTCGACTCGTTATTTCGAAGTGAAAATAGATTCCCTATCAGTTATTAGAAATAAAAAATTGCTTGTTTTTTCAATCTGTCGGTCGACGCGTAAATTTCTTATTCCTTAAAATGCAGACCTTTGGCGGTTTTCGCTAACGAATCATGCGCCTAACTAAAAATGCGAAGATGCGAATGAACCGCGTCGCGGCCCCAAGTTGGGCGTAAAGTACAACAATTTAAAAAGCCGATTTCTCGCGTGGAAGCGTGATTTTTTTCTGTTTAGCTGGCACATTCTTTTTGTTCCCGCTCGGGTCTGCAGCGCGTCCGTCCGCCCGTGGAAGAAGAGCGAGAGAAAGAGGGAGAGAGAGAGGGAGAGAGAGAGAGAGAGAAAGAGAGAGAGGTGCATAAGAAGCCCCGGAGCTGCGCTAGGTAAACTGGATTAATCCCAACCACCCCCCGGGGAAGCCCCGTAGGACTCATTGGCGTGGATATAGCGCCGAGTAGCCTAGATCATCGTAATTACATGATATATACGGGGCTCTTACGAGGGCATAACGGGCTATCTGGGGCCGCGACGCGCCGCCGGTTTTTAAGCGTTTTCTCTGCCCGTTCCCCTTTGCGCTCGCTCGGTACCGTTTATTTCATGGGAAAAGTCAGTTTTATAAAGAAAGATTTTAATGAATTTACCAAGTGTAGTTTATGATTTGGTGTAAAGTCAAACGACGATTTTTACATTCATGTCTTTGTTAAGTTCAGTAAGAAACTAAATGTTTACAATGATAATGTGAAACTATAAACCAATTATATAATTTGATCAGATAAGTAATTTATTCGAAATGTTTAGGCTTTACAATAAGTATAGTATTTATCCATTGTGTGCTATAATACAGCAAAGTATTTTCTTACAAGAGCTAAAAAAACTATACAATGCATACGATACAACACGTTCAGTTCGAATGAATACCCTCCGCCACAGATTAGCTTCATTTTTGTAAACATAAACGCAGCAGATACTTCGCATCGCCATTATACCTTATCCAACTTGGCAGAGTTCAAAGTAGTACAAAGCCGATTCAAGTCAGACGCGTCCGAGTCCCGAGCGTTCGAAAGTGGCGCGCGCACCCTCGCACGAAAGATTAACCGTCGCGCCATCGGATGGCGACTCTCCAAAGCCCGTAGCGATCGCCTCGTCTCCTCGCTCCCTCAATAATGCAACCACGCGCGCGCGAGCCTCGTTTTATTTTACCTGTGCGCAAGTCGGCCTACACCTCGCTGACTTTATCGACCTGCCTGGGTATTGCAGTTCTCTCTCTCTCTCTCTCTCTCTCTCTCTCTGTCGTTGTGGACGTGCACTTATCCGTAGCACAGTATATCGCGCTGCCCAGTTTCGCTCGATCGTGCGCACTGCAACTGTTTGCGGGAGGTGTATAGCTGGGGAATTTTATTTTTATTTGTTGCCTTACCGCTCTGAGGAAATAAATCAAAACACTAGGTTTAGGCAGGAAAGGTGCTTTTTTTTAAAATGGAATTGTAGTTTAAGAGTGTAATAAACTTGAATTGGTCTAGGGAGAAGTGGTTAAAATAACAGAAGGAATTTCGATCAAGTTAAAATAACAAAGTATTCTAATAGTTATTTATTTGACTTTTTTTTTTAATTTTGACAAAAATATAAGTATTTCAAAATATGTGTTTTCTTTTAACTATTTTTAATTATTGTTTTATATACGCTTTATACATAATAGTACCGCAGTTAAAATCCGCGGTGAATTTCGATGCCGCGAACAAAGGGATTTCAGTAATATAAAATTACAAAAAAGCAGTGAGCAATCATCCGAATTTCAAAGAATGCAGAAAATCGTAAACCGAAATCCGCCCTTTCACCAGTTACATTTATCATTTATAAATAAAAAAAGGCCACTAAAGGGGGTGAAAATCTAACCAAAACAACGGAAAACGACTCGAGAGCCAAGCGAAAAAGCGGAAGGAAGCGGAGCGCTGCTGGCCGTCCTCGCTCAAGCGACGGCGCGTTCGAGACTGGCGTCAACCGAGCGCTCGCTTCGGGGTAGCTGCGGCGGCGCGAACCAGTGACGTCACCGTGGCTGGGTGACGTCAGAGGGTAGCACGCTTGCGCCGGGCCAGTGAACTCGCCGCGACACGACGTTGCCTCCGACTCCCTCTCTTTCTCGGCCGCGCAGCGCGTAAGGTTATCGACTTTCCGCGAAAGAAACCGAACTTATATACATTCGGAGAACGTTTCGGGTCGGGTTTGAATTTGGTAGCGGGTTAAATTCATTTGAGTACTGCGGTTTGTTGATTTACTGGGATACACCTTGAAGTCAATGGAAAAAAATTACACTGTTTTTATCTTGGGACTTATCTGTTAAATGTGTTCTTTGTAAGAGAATCTAATTCATTGCTCGAAATAAACTGATTATAAATTGATTCGACATTGGATCCGATTTTATCTTGTTACTGATTCACGTGAAAATTGTTTTTATCACCTTTTAATCGATTGCTATAGTAAATTTTGAATCGTGTGCTTGACGTAAAACTCAATCGACTAATATATTTTTAGAGTTCATTTCTCTTTTCCCATTTCTGATATTTATAGATTTTATCGCTCGTCTGTGATAAAATCGTACCCTCTTAACGTTGTAAATATGAAATTGATCCATTTTCGTAAATAAATTCCAACACTAATGATGTCCTTTTATCTCATAAAAAGAGTTCTAATTTTGCAAATTCATTACTAATAAAATAAGTAAGTAATAAGTAAGTAGTAAGTAAAATAAGTAATAAAATTATAGTTATTCTCGTTTTCAAATATTGAATCATCTTAATTTAATTGGCGAACAATATTTCGAAAAAAGAAGAATAAAAAAAGCGTTGCAATCTGAACCTAAAATAAGCTTTTTTTCTCTTTCCTCTCACACTTTGCTCGATTTATCGCGTCAGAAATAAAAGCAGGAAAAAGATAAGGACAGGAGACGATAGAGAAGAGACTGCAGAAGAGCTGACGAAGAAAGATTGACCGAGGTCAGGACCTTTCTGTTTTAGCTGAAAGCCCATTTGCGCGGTCTAAAAATACAGCTCGTAAAAATGCTGGAATTTATATGCATTAATTTTACATTAGTAACGGAGCACGAGATTGAGTGAGGCATTGTTAAAATTCATGAAAAATAACCTAAGCGTGCATGTAAATATGCATTATTTTTACCGAGCGGAACCGTAGCCGTATAATGCTACGCGAAGCAAGCTATTTGCAGAAGCTGTAAGTAGAACCATGTACATATTTACAGAAAAAAAAAGTATACGTACGCGCGCAAGTAAAACGCGTGTAAAATATGTTTTCAGTCATGAGAGATTCATATCGTGAGATTAATAGCAAGTGTATTTTTAGAAGCAAAGCAGTTTTAGAAAAAGTAAAACAGAAAGGAATTGAAATATTCAAAATATTTAAAAGCAATGCTATTTTATATACTGATGAAACATGAACGTACTGGATATTATCGATGACTGTAAGTCGTAATTAATCTAAAAAAGGGGTGGCAACAACCCTTAGAAGTCAAACAATGAAAAAAGGCGACTAACGAAACAATTGACAATAAATTTTATCTCTGCTAGCGGTTGCTGCAAATTATTATTTAAGTAAACTTTGAAAGTATGTATGCGTTTAAACGTGTGGGTACGAAGGACCAAAAGAAAGAGAGAGAGAGAGAGGGGGGGGGTGAAGAAGCATGCGAGGAACGGGTTGGGTGGGGGGTACAGTGAGGGTGCGCTTCTATAAATAGCCTGGCGTCTCTATACATAGATATTCAGGTCAGCGAGCGGCAGGAAGAGGGTGGAGAGAGCCGAGAGAAGACGAGCCAAGGGCGCCACGTTCGCGAAATCCGTGCGCGTATACACGACCGTGTGTATATCCTTAAGTGCATGCATGTTTGCGTATTATCGGGGCGTAGATTTTTCTCCGGGAAAGCCGACGGGTTCCTTTGGCACGTGCACATCCCGAGCCGTCTTGCGGTTTGCCAAATTGAACCGTTCGCTTATTCGGTGCACTCTCCTCTCGCTGTATATCGGCTTGTTTTTGCGACTTGGGCGCTTCGCGAGGCGAATGTGGTTATGAGCTGGACTTATTGAAAATCGTGTTATTAGTATATCGATATATGATATTGCACACACACACACGTAAATAATGAATTTTCTTTAGAACTTGGATTTTATCGAGAAAATTATTTTGGTACGATGCGAAAAGAAAATGCAATTTTAATGACTCAAGAAAAAATCCCTGCTCTTTTTCTTGATAGCTTTTCCTTTTCGATCGATAAGCTCTCAATAATGTTTTTCCTGTTCAAGGTTAAAATCCATTCTTCCGAGCAGAGTTATACCAAACGCGCAGATCGATTAATTATTAGTTATATCCATGAAAAAAAAAAAAACTTTACCATCGAACAAATCGCTCGCTACTTCCAACGGACAACCTTCGGCGAAGCTCGACTCCCTCTCTAAGACCTTACGAGAGCCAGTTTGGGGCCCCGGGATCACTGAATCGATTCGAGGAGAGTTGGTCGCGCGACAACTTGGCCTATTGAACGAGCGGTCGCGGGCTCGGAGGCGAGAATGAAAATGAATCATCGCGGCAGTCGATTCATTTTTCGAAAGGTGCGCGCGCTCTCTCTCTCTCTCTCTCTCTCTCGAGCTTCGGTAGGCAGGCAGGCGCACGCCGCAGGAGTACAGCGGCCCGAGGAGTGGGGCGAGATTGTGAATGACGCAAACGTGAATGTGGGTCAGCGGGTCATGCTGCTCCATTCCTCTCTCTCTCCTCTGACGCCGTCTCCGTCATCGCGGTGCGCTCCCCTACAATGGGGCTCTCTGTGCACAGGGCCCGTATCGATGCTTCCCGATTTATCTCGAGAGAAATTTTGGGGATTTTAGGCCTGTCGAGATTTGTTTTGATTCGCGTTCGGTGCACTGGATTGGATTGTTTTGATTTTGGGAAAGCGCGAAAGCACACTCAAGTTGGAGGTTCCGGTGCGGCGTTTTGAATTTTTTCGCTGACGTCAATCGCTTAATTATCGACGGAAATAAACTTTATTTATAATTATTTAACGAATATTCAGTAGAGAATATTTTTGGATAAAGTGAGGTTCTTAAATATTGCTTATACGTTATGGGTTGTTTTAAAAAAGTTTTCACGTTTTATTTGTAATGAAACAGTAAATTAAATTTTTTTTTTCAAACTCCTGCAAAGTAATAAAAAATTATTATTATTTGAATCCACTTGCAGAAATACGAACCACTGTAGTTTTATTTAATATTGGAAAAAAAGATTTATTTCAAAGCTTCTTAGGATTACTTAATTCTATAAATTCTTTAAATCACGATAAAAATTTCAAAGAAAAGAAAACAGAAAGCAGTTGGTATCACGTCTTTTCCAAGTATACAAACGATCGCACATCGACGCGCGGAGTTAGGTGTGGGTAAAGAGAGCGACGCGAGCTGCATCATCGAAGGGGGCAGATAATAATACGTACACCTAACACCCGTCGGAGGGCGTCGAGCAATATGCGCTGAATTTGACTTGGCCCCTCGATGCCGTACTTTGTAGATGCGCAAAGCACTCGTAAGGGAGTCTTATTTATACGCGTCGTGCGGAATAACATAGATGCACTTTTTTGCACGAGTTCATGTGCTCGGGGTTATTTTGTACAAGTTATATTCAGATTCTACTTTCGTCATTTTGTTTAGAGTAATACTTACATTTTTATATTATATCTATTATATTTTAAATATGTAAAAATTATTCGTTAGCAGTATTTTCAAAAATCTAAATATATTTTAAATCATTATAAAAAGATGAGTTATAGTAAAACGTTGCTAATGTGAGCGAAATAAAAAAATAAAGCAAGCCAAAAATTTCGAAAAGTATGCATTCGCGCAATATACATTCCAAGATTCCAGCCAAATTCTTACCATTCCCAATGCATTCGACAGAAGACTCAATAGACGTTGCGGAACGAGGGATATGCTTGCAGAGCGGCTTTGAAACAGCGCAGCGAAAGCGAGATCTTTAAGCCCGAAAGAAATTCATTAAAAAGCCTCCCAACGCCGCGGCGCCCGCAAACGCCCTTCGACTCGGCTGCTCGTCCCGCGTCGCTATCCAAGATCAAAGATTGTCAAGGACGTGCGGCGAGGGAGCGAGCAGCCGAGCGCGCGGATGGAAAAGAGGCCGAGGGCTAGAAATTGCTTTGTTTTCCCCGAACCGCGCGAGCCGGCCGAGGAGTGACTGCGATTTTAGATATTTTTCAATCTTTCCTGCGAGCTGCATTTCGTAAAATTCTTGAGAAACGATAAAAACTAATTTTATTCTACTTTTTTAATGCGCATAAAACAGAAAAAAAGAATTAACAATTAATAATAAAAGGTAAAAAAGAAGACAATTCGATTTAGCCAGTGTAGCTGTGCAGTTCTTAAAAATACTTATTAATTAATCGAAGGTATTTGCAAACAGCAGAGTTAACCAGCGTGCAGCGTTGCAGCGTTTCTCCCTGCGATTCTAATTGAATGAAAAAAAGGAATGCCCACCTCAGAAAAACCAAGAAGCAGAACTACCAAAAAATGATAAACAATTCGAAGCTGGCTGGCTACAGGATAAATTAACGAAATCGCAAAGTGAAATCGCTCTCTCGCTCGCGAGATGAAAGCGCGTGCCTCTCGTCTCTATATACCTACGAGGCCGCGCTCGGCTCGGCGACCTCTCCGATCGGACAGCCTTGGGAAACTGGGACTTTGAACCCCGTTGCACCCTCGTCCTCTGTCTTTCTCTCCCTTCTCCCGTCGCTCCTCTCTACCTGGACGCTCCGCCGAGCGCGGGAGAAAGAGAGAGAGAGAGAGAGAGAGAAGGAAGCAGTGACGTCAGAGAGCCAGCGGCCAATCGCGACTCGCCTACGGCCTGACGTCACTACCTCCCCCGATGTGACGTGCACTTTGGAACGTCGAGAGTGCGACGGAGAGAGATGAAACCGCCCCTCCGACCGATCAACGGGGGTGTACATATTTTGACCCAATTAACGAGAGAGAGAGGCTAAATATCTGCCGTCCCGCACGTACGTACGTGCGCGCAATTATTATGCGGAAATTTTCAAATGTTTTTCGGATTTTTTTAGCGGGGCGACGCTTTTTTATACCTGCCGCGAGGTGCTGATTTCGTTGTTTTATTGAAAGCTTGATTCCTTCGAAATGGAATGCTGAGTTGATGAATTTTGTATTAAAAAAACGAGTTTATTGGTTTCGTTACAGTGAAGGAATGAGGCGTTTCGTTGTCTGACTTAATAGTTACTTTTACTACTTTCATCAGGTCAATATTAGAAACAGAGATTGTAATTTTAGAATCATGAACGTGTTTCAATTCTAATAGCTTTAAATGCATTATTGGCGGACCTTCAATTAGATCTCGAATCCCTCGAAACAAAAATAAATTGTTTATCAGAATCTATTTTTAAACATGTATACAATAAGCTGAGCATTATGTTGAGCTAAAAATACTAAATTGCTTTGTTTTTTTTTTTTTTAAATTCGATTCTTATGTGCAATTATCGATTACGAACTAGTCTGAGGATGAATGAAATCTATTTTCTCTGCCCTCAAAAGATTATTGATATCAAAAAGTTGTTTGTTTACAAAAGAAGTACATACTTTAAATACCGTTTTCTGAACTTCTAACTTAAGTTACTAATTTAAAATCGTAAAAACCGAAGTCAAACCAAAGAGAGTGACTATCAATATGAAAAATAACAAAATATCCTAATAAATCGGCGACTCCGAGCAAAACGCAACCAAAATTAATAGAACGAAAAGAAATTGAACCGCGGCGTCAAGCAGTTGCGGACGTGAGTCGGGATGATTTGATCGATATCGCGAACAGTGCCGGTTGTATAAGCGTCAGAGAGGGAGAGGTGAGTGGCACGGAAATGCAGCTGCTGGCCCTTTAGTCTCTTCGCGGCTCTAACTGATTATTCTCGCAAGTGCGCAATCCCTCAACTTCGCCCTCTTTAAAGCGTTTTAACCTTTAAAGGGCCGGGTTTTGAGGTTTCGAAACCTCCTTTGAAAGTGCCCAAATTCATGTCTTGTATCACCCATCAACTATGTACAATGT
>UCOL01005251.1:0-12137 GCA_900474335.1 Ormyrus nitidulus | reverse complement strand
CTCTCTCTCTCTCCCTGCGCTTTCTCTCATCCTTCGGAGAGATATTTTCGAGCGCGTCGCTCCTTTTTCAAACGCACGAGCCTCTCCTTCGTTTTCTCGCCTCTTTTCCGCGGCGTTTTTTCGTCCGGGACGAGAGAGAGCTGCGTACGTGTCGCGTCGCCGCCAGGACGAAGGATCTGCCATTTTGCGGGGCCCCTCCGCCGCCTGCATTCGAATTCCTTTTTTTTTCTTTCGCCGGCAAGCCAAACGAGGTATGAGTCATTCGCCGCTGCCGGGCATTAATTATCGAGATAATTCGGTGCGTTTCCCTCGGCTCTCCGATAAGGACGCGCGGCGTTCGCTCGCTTTTCTTTATTCCCGAGTGATGTGTTTTTTTTTTCAGTGCGTTTCATTTGTATTCGTTATTCGCGAGGGTGACAGGAGGCCGTATCGGCCTGAGTTATGATTCGCGAGGGAAGCTGCGCTCTTCGCGAACGATAAGCGACGAGAGCCGAGTTTTGTAATTTTAGAAATTTACTTTTCCACATCGTTTCGGGTTTCTGGAAACAATCTACTTTCTCTGATTCCGGCGGCTGCGCCGAGTGGAAGCGTTTCAAAAAAGATAATCACTTACTTTTCGAGCGATGATTGAAAAGCGCCGAGACCCGAGAGCATTTTGCGGTTTTGAACGGCGTCAGTTCGAGAAACCATCAATTTAGAAGTGCGAACTGCCGAAAACACCCATTGATAGTAAACCCGTTTTAGGACCTTTTAAAGAGACCTCAAATTAGTAATCGTTAAGAGGCAAATTACAGTGAACGGTCACGCGTTGAATCTTCCGTCGGTTTAAGATGTAAATATGCGAAATTAAAAAAGTCAAACGAACTTGTAAAATAAAAGTCATTGTGTCCATATTAAAGTGAAGCGAATAAGCTGATAAAAGATCCTTAATTAAATCTAATCAATATTACAATACCTACTTATTTCCTCCATCTTATCATACCGAACCAATTGAATAAAAACGCATCGAACCCTCGACTCGCGGAAGCAGCACTCCGTCGTAAAAAAGAATTACAAAGAAAAGCCCAAAGTCACGCGGCCCTTCGCTCGCGAAAAAAAAAAAGAAACGGCAGGTGTTACGGGGTGGTTCACCTCGGTGGCTCACAGGTGGCCCCGAAAAAAAAAACCGGCCCGAAGCTGTATATACACACACACCTATATGCCGCCGATTCAGAAACTCGGCGCGCCGCGAGTCTCTCGAAACTCGAAAAGCGCCGGAAGTCGCGATCGATTGCGCGAGGCGCGCCTTCGCTCGAATGTCAATGAGGCTGTCGATGGGAAGGATGTCCGCTTCGAGGGCTCGAGGATGTCGACTTTGTGCGTCCTGCCTGGCGTTTCTAGCGGTGCGCCGAGTTGTGCGCTAAGAGATTTTCGCGAGCGGGGATGCTTTTTTTTTTCAAGAAGAATTAACGGGAGATTAGATTCCTAATAACGAGTTTAATAATAAAGTAGGAGAAATTAAAGGCTGATAATGATTCACCACCTTATAATCATTGAATTAAGTTAAACTGATGAATCATTGAGATGTTTTTACACAGTGGCACGGCAAATCCCAAGGTCGAGTTAAATTCTTTATCAGCCACTATCAATGTACAAGCAGCATTTCAATTTTCACGCCAACTCGAACCGTTTGAAATTCAACGGCTATCCGGCGCGCTAGGCAGCAGTGCATGCATGTTTGAATACACGAAAGCCGCGGTTACGCACCGGAAAGTGACTAAGGTTGAGATACGCAGCGGCCTTTTATCATCGCAACCGCGCGATATTTCGGTTATTGAATGTTCGACAGAGGGGATTGAGAAAAAGAAAGAAGGAAAAAACTGTCGTTCCGAACGAAATTTATCGCTCTCTAAAAATACTGCCGCTGATAAATTCTCTCTCGCCAATTACGACGTTACAGGCACGCGTGTGTATGTGTATTTGGACTGGAAGTAAAAGGTTTTTCGTTTATTTAAGGAGAAAAAAAGAAGTGCGCGAGTCAAGGTTATCGCTCGGCGGGTTGAAAAAACCGATGCGTAAATAGAGGTGATTCAACGTGTTCGTGTCGGTTCATATATTAATAAAGTACATATTGACGCGGTAACGCGAGAGCTAATAGTTGACCCTCATAAGATGGGAATTTTCACGGGAGTCTTCTCGGCAAAAACGCGAATCGATCAAATTTCTCTTGTTTATTGAAGCTCAAAGTAAAAAAAAACCGAGGTAGCCGAAACGAGCCAACGCAAGAACAATATGAAAAAAAGAAGTAATAAAAATATTACCCACCGGCTAAAAACAGCAGGAAATTTTCTCGAAAAAGTCAGTCTTTCGCGACGACATCTTCGAAGCATTCCAGAGCTCCCGCCCAGCAACAACAGTGGCACTCTGTGCGCGCGAACAAAAAACCCGCATGAATCAGCCGGGCGTCTTCCTCCGAAATCGACTCTCGCGCCGAGAAAAGCGCGACGTCGATCGAGCGGATTTCGGGCCGCGGTGTAGGAAGGGCTGTGTGCTTCCTCGTGTAATCGAAGGAGTGATTAGTTTCGAGGAGATGACGATTGCATTAGATTTTTTCATTTGTTTCGCGGTTAAATTTCAATTATTCTTACTCAAAGAATCTTTCAATAACAAGGGTTATCGTGCGTGTTTCAGCTACAATTTACTGCGCGCGTTCACGATGTAATTTTGCCGCGGAAGTCGTTCAATTAAAAGTTTCATTAAAGTTCAGCAATTGTCCAATTCATAATTCAACATCCTTTTTTTTTCTCAAGTTCCTACTCGCACCGGAAGTTCGCTCCCTATCAAATGTTTCCAAAGACGGATTGCACGCTTAATTGCACGTCCGTACCGCGATTCCATAACACTCAACACGTCGCCAAGTTAAACAATTTTCCCCAGATATCAAAAGTTATACTCGCCCTCAGCCGCGCCGCTTCCATTCCCAGCCCCCCGACGCTCTAAAACGGCGCGTCAACCGCGGAGCGACGTACTCCGCGATAATTCGCTGATCAGCCCGCGACTTTTCACACGCGGCTGCGTTCGCCTCGCGTTCCCGCGCCTCTTTATCGCCGCTATGGAGGCTGGAAATTAAAAGGCCTCCCCCTCGCTGCCGCGGCTCGAGCTTTCCTTTTCGGACGGAAAGAAAAACAAGCCGGTTGCTTCGGGCTTTATTGCGTGGCTCTGCGAGCGACGGGGATTTCGAGGCTTTTTTGACGGCTCCTTTTCTGCTTTGTTTCTTCGGGGGTCGGGATTAAAAGTCGCGGGAAATTACGAGCTTTCGGGGCGTACTTCTTTCGAGAAGGGTCCTTTCATCGCTGGAAGCGGAACTCCAAAAATATATACTTGTACAGTAACCACTCGGAAGTTTCGCTAGCGTTCCAAGCGGGTATACCGATGTTATAAGGATCGCTGTATCTATAACGCGTCGAATCGATATACACGCGACAGTCGATCGCGCCTTCGCGAACTCGCAAGCAGGAATGCGCTCCTCGGAAAGCCGATATACCCACATAACTTCGCGTTCGCTCGCGACGAACGCGCGACCGGCCGCGCAACTTTTGCTCCCCGCGGGGCTGTGCGCGAGACGATCGACGGGAGAGCCAACTTCTCTCTTTTTTTTATTCAACGCTTCCGGGCAGGACGCCCAGCCGATGTATAATAGAAACTTTCGTTCCGCAAAAGAGGAACGTTTTGATATTCAGAGAGGCGCCGAAACGATGTTTAAAAAAAGGGAGGAGAAGCGAGCAGCCTTCAAGGTCCGGTGCGCGAAACTCGCGGCGCGCGGCGGCTCTCTCGCATTTGCGTGCGCCGCCGCGTTCGTTAGGAGAGAGAGAGAACACGTGCACTGAGTTTCGAACGCGCGCTTTTTTTATCCGCGAGGAATCGCGTGGCCTTGAGCCGTCAATCGGTGTGGCGTTTGCCGATGGATAGGCTCGTTATTTTTCTACGGTCGAAGCGCGCGGCTGCTATGGGGTTTTGCGAGATTTTTCGAAAGTGGACGAAGACGGTGAAATGGAGTGTACGATTAACTTCGTTCGTAAAACGGTAGTCCGATGGTTATTGTGGATTTATTGATGAAATAAAGTAGCGCGATGCAGCAGCTGTAAGATGCAATTGACGGAGTGTTTTTGCGTTTAATTGAAAGTGCAATTAGGTTTGAAATGTTATCGATTACGAGCTCGGTGCTGTTATTGAACTAAAGTTAATTAGACTTTTAGCCAAATTATTAGCTTTACCGCACGGAACGCCTTTAAACTTATTGCAGTTAATTAAGTACGTGCAGTTCGATACAAATTGTACACTTCAATTTCGGTCACGAGACTATCATTAAAATTTAATTTTTTCCACATTATAAGCACGCAAATAGCTGCTTCCTGGCAATGAAAAAGCTTCTTTTTTTTTTTTTTTTTAATTTGCCCGATGCGTATAATTCACTGCACGATTCTATTAAAAGTAAACTGATGAATTACACATGACTTTTTGCATATATAAACGTAAATCGAATAAAGTAAATATAAAAGACTCGTCGCTGACCTTCGTTTAACGACACTTACGTCGTTCATTGTTTTGCGATAAAAAATTTAATTTTCCAATAATATTTTACTTCAAATAATATCTAGCAGCTCAAAAAGCACCGCAAAGAATCAACCAATCTGTCGATTTAATAAAGCTCCCAAAAGAAGCCAACCACCCGCCGTTACCAACGCGACCACCCCAAAATCTATGTCCTCGAAAGAAAAACTAGCCCGAAAAACCGCGCCGAGCCAAAGCGCGATCGCCATCACGCGCTCATCTCCGCCTCGGCGCTTCGAATGCAAAGGATAATGAAAGAGCGCGCGGCGCCGCAGGTGAACGGCCTCGGCTCATCCGTGACTGCAATGGAGAAGCGCGGAAAGAGAGAGAGAGAGAATCGACGATCGAGAGAATTGCCCGGCGCCTTCGCAAAATGAAAATATCTCTCGGCGTTTACGGGGGGCTGTAAGAGTCCGCTCGTGAATCGGGGGATATGTAAACGCCGCTGAATTATGAACTGTTTTAAGCCCGCTCCTTTGACGTTTACGGCCGCGAGGAGAGTTTGTATTTTTTAGAGGCTGCTGAAGCCAGAGTTTAGACTCGCACTTTCAGTCGGAGTTGACGGGGAGACGGTCTTTGCCTTCTTATTGCGGAGTTGAGAGCTGCGAATCTCCTGAGGTTCTTGCGAGTATTTCGAAATTACGGCCTACGTATGAATGAAAAATGTCAAGGACGCCGTTAGGAAGTTGACAATTGCACCTCTAATATACAATCTTTCCAAAAATTTCAATTGAAGGTGTAAAATCAGGAACGAACGAAAAAGAAAATCCGAACCACAAAATGTTCGGCACCTCGTCGACAGAGCCGTTCCAGTGCCCCGCAGAACCGATGTATCCCCAAGCACACCTCTCCCCGCGGCTTCGCGAAAAAGCCTGCCGTCGAGAAGTCGGCAGGCAGAGAGGAGGCCGCGAAAGCCCCGCAAGCGCAGTGTGCGTCCGGCGAACAGCCGGGCTCGCGCTTGAAAAAGGGAGAGAGAGCAGCATCGCCGGTCGCCAATCGATGAGGCCGTCTGGCGGTTTTGGGCTGCTCGAGGGAGAGGAGAGGCGGCTTGGCTCTCGAGATGAGCCAGCCTCGCTCTCGTTCGGGGGAAGAGGGAGTCTGCTGGATTTCGACGGGGGGCGGTTCGGCGTACTTGAATTTTTTGAGAGAAATGTTGTACTTTCTAATACTTGGATTCTGGGAAGATATTTGGGTTTGCGCGTTGATTCAGCAGTAACGTGATGTAACTAGGATCGGCGGGGTAATAGATTCGATGCTAATTTTATAATGCAACTTTCCTCGCTTGCCCATTAAAAAATTTCCATAACAAGCGCCGCAAGCAACATCGTTCAGACTGATCCTCGAGGCGATCGCCGCTCGTAAACTTAATTTCCTCTGATTCGAATTTAAGCCCCTGCAAGCTCGAGAGCGCTTGAAAAATTGCGCGGCTAATTTTGCAGCTCCGAGGAGCTTCGAGTGCTTGCATACTTGCAGAGCTCCCCCCGCTCGTCCGAAGCGAGCGAGAGGCAAGCTCCTCGTTGTTATATACGTGCGGGAAAGTAAAACCTTCGGCCGCGAATTCGAATCATCTGCAATTGCGGGTCGAACGTTCCGGAGGCGAGAGGAATTCGATCGCCGGGAAATATCGAGGCTTCGGTCTCGATGCTAAAAATGCAGCGTTGAATTAAACTATATTAATGCCGCGTCGGTATATTAAGTGAGTCATCGACTTGTGCAAAACGTCGCGACAATCGACGCGCGTCGCAAGAGCGTTTATAAACATTCGATTGTTCTCCCGCCGTCGCGAGATTGTTATTGCCGCTATACGGAAAGAGGATGTTTCGCGTTTTTTTTTTTGGCCTCGTAAACGGTGTCTTTGTTCTAACCAAAGCCAGTCTTCGGACGTTCTATATCAATCCCCCTTATCAATCAATAAAGCCGCTCCCATCCCTATCGAGCCAATCGCATCGTAAACCTTCGAGAGTATGAACCACCTTCGCCTGGAAAAAAAGAGAAAGAAAAAAGCACGCAGTCCGGCTTTCCCGATGACGGGGGAACGAAAGCCGTTGCGCGGAAGAATTCAAAGAATCCCTCGTGTCGGACGTCGCCGCCGCGCTCGGTGACTAATCGGCTCGATAAAAGACGCGGCCGATTCTCGTGACTCAGCCTCGCGATGCGCGCTTAATAATATTTAGCCTTTTTTTTTCTTTTCTTTCCTCGATGCGCAGTATTTCTTTCTTTGAAGCGTTCGCTTTGTGCGCCGAGGATGTGTGACGGGCTCTCGAGGCGGGGGGGAAGAAAGAGTTGGCTGTCTCGCGATAATTCGATCGAGCGGTTTGAAGGAAATGTTTGTTTTTTCTGCGGTAGATTTGGGTGCTTTGCGTAAAGTAAATTTTCGCGTAATTGTTTGACGTCGGAGTGGCGCTGGTATCGGAAAGATATAACAATACTGTGTTAAAATTGTGTTACACTAATATTTTATATTACCAATTATTGAAAATTTGACCCACCGCAAAAAAAATATCCCCGATTATGCCACCGACGCAATTACCCGTCACTTCGAATCGCGCACCTCCGCAGGCGACTAAATTGCAGCCGATAATTGCTTAATAGCTCATCCATACATGCATAAACATAGGATAGTCTCCGTAACATCGCGACGCCGAACAAAAACACGAAAACATCGGGTACTTTGTTGTCGCCTCTCGGTCTGAAGGAAGGGAAAAACAACTCGCCATCCGGTTGCTTCGCTGCTATACATCTCGCGACCTTTCTGAACAAAGATGTAGACTTGTTGTTTTTGGAATTTTTAACCGTTGAATGAATATGGTTAAGATTGGATCGAATAGAATTTATCAGACTACAGAGGAAAGCTGAGAAAGCTGATGCACTCGAATGTCCGTGAATTAAAAAGTAAAATTTCTAGTTCCACTGCTGTATGAACGACTTTTTTATGACCGGAATCCAGATTGAATTTAAATTTGACGCTTTACAATCTCGGACTGTTTCTATTATCTTCACCTGAGTTTCTTTAATTAATTTTTAATGCTATAAATATCGATCGACAAACGTCAGGATTAAGATTCCGCAGTTGTACTGCGCATCACAATTTACTGTTTCAACGGGAAATTCCACGAATTCCCACAGAATCCGAACGATTCACCATAAGATAATTACCAGCTAACATTTAGCTAAAAACACACTTCTCCCTTACGTCACATAATCCATACAGCGATCCCAGCCTCATTCACTCGCGGCTCGCGATCAGTCTGCACTGCGGCGAATAAACGAAAAAGAGACGGCTCCTCGTCAACGGGGTCTCTCTCTCCTCGTGAGAAAAGCCGAGAGAAGAGAAAGTCCTCCCGCGATGATCGTGACGCGAGATAACATCGGCTGCTGGCTTTTCGCCCGAACAAAGGGTATAATATACTCCGAGGCCCGACTTTCTAAGCTCCGACTCGCGGAGGGATGGCCTTTTTTATATATTGATTTCGCTTTTGGACGCTGATTTCGACGTTATGCGCGAAGAGGCGCGGCTGACTTTTCGAGTCAACCGGGAAGTCGGCGTGTCGGCGAGGAGAAAAGAAATCCACCGCTGCACAACGAGTTTATCTGACAAGCTGAGTCGTCGATTTTAACGGGAACGATTTAAGGCCGACCGCTGCTCTTCGATTGCCCGCACTTGTAATTTATGCTTATCGCCTTTATTAAATTTCAGTTTCTGAAGTACCTCCGAAAACCGCATCCGTTCCTCCGATTCACATTTTAATGCCGACTTCGGTCAATTAATTTCCCTCGATCGTCCCGATGCACGCAACCCGCGAGGTGCTTTCCCCAAACGAGGCTGCGATCACAATATAAAATGAAAACGAAGCGAAAGAAACTCGCCGGACTTTCTCTCCCCGTTCGCGGCGCAAAAAATCTCTCTCCCGGTCCGAAAGCAGCCGTAAGAGCGAAACCGTTCCATCCTCCTCCCCGTCGTTACTCTCTCGCGCACTCGGTTAATTGGCCGTTAAAGCCCGGCGTCGTCTCTCCTTGTTAATCACCGGCAGCGGATTTACGATCGTCGAGAAGCTTTTCGCGCTCGGCGTTTCCACCGCTCTTTCATATACTTCGGTCGTGAAATTATAATCCGCCGGACTCGTCCTCCTTCGCCCGGCGATTGTATATATAAGTGCGCGCAATCGCACGGTTGATAAGCCGGAATCTGTCCATTGTGCCGGCTCTCGCCCATTATCCGCCCCTCGCGGGGACGCGGGCCGATCTGCGCGTGCGCGAAGTTGGAAGAGAAGTACGAGCGCGGCCGAAGGGAAGTACGAAGTACGAAGTGCGGGTTTCGGCTTGGCTGGTGCGTCGGATGTTGTGAGTTACGTTGTCTCCGCGGGGAAGAAGATTGTTCTGGAGAGTTTTTCGCGGATTTCGGAGGGAATTCCCTGGTTCGAGTGTTTGGAATTTTTGTAAATAAAGTATATAAACTTTCATCGCCGCTTCTTTTCGCGCTTCGAAAGTTTTCACCGAGTAAACAGCACACGGTTAACTTCCAGCAGAACAAATCCCTCCCCCAGCCATAACTCACACCCGAAACTGAAACTAAAAAAAAAACTCGAAAACCCAAGTCAATAAAAATCGGAAAATCTCGGCGGGCGAAGCGTGCGAAAAGCCGCGGCACGTGCCGGTCGTGCTCCGGCCGGCGAACCCTTTGCAAAAAGGCATCTCCCCTCGCGGTTACCAGGCGCGCCTTTGGGGGGAGGGGAGGGAGGGGTCGCCGCCGTCGACCCCCTCGCCCTTGGCTCACCGGGATTTCCCCGCAGTTTTTCGCGCGCGGGATCTCGCCGGCCGAGCGGAAGCGCGCGCAATTGATATTTCGCGAGAGAGGCGAAGCGCTTCGGGGGATCGGCGGGATTTAAATTTCGATTTAATTGCCGGGCTGCTGTTCGCTGATTGGGGGTCGACTTTGACGTTCTCCTCCGTCGTAAATCCCCGGCCCGTCCGTCGCCGGCGCGTGTTCCTCCTCTTTTTACTCCCCGTTCGTCCACTCCTGCAGGCGCGTGTTATAGCTGCATGCGCGGCTCTCCATTAACCAGCGGCTATTGCGCGCGAATTTATCGCCGGGCCGGCACTTTCTACGCCGCGCGCTCTCGTTTTTACTTCCGAGGCCAGACGAGATTTCTGGCTTCCGTTTTGTTAGCTTCGCTGCGGAGGACAAGGCTCCGGGGAGATTTTTGGTCGAAGCTTTTGGGATTAGAATCTGAGCGCTATTTTTCTTTTTATGTATAGAAGGAATTTTCTTTCTTTTTTTTTTTTTGTAGTAAAAGAAGTATAATTGTAGATTAGAGTGCCTGAATTGGTATTTAATTTACACATCAATTGAACATTAATATAATTGAAGTGTTTCTGTTTGTTTCAGGTGAGTTGGCATAATCTACATTTTTCCAAGTAATTCTGAACACGTGAGTCTATATTTAGTTAATTACAACGCATCTTCCTTACAAAGTTGATTTAAATGTCACACGTTTCTTTGTTAAGAAATCGAAACCATTCGTTTCATATTCACTAATTCACGTCAATTTAGAAAACTTCTAAAAAACAGCAGGCATCTCATTCATCAAAAGCTTCTACTTTTACGACGCCGTAAATTCCGCGCGCCGACAGTCAACTTCGACGCATTGCCGAAAGCATCGTTTTTCTTCTACTTTCGCCCTCGTCGGACTCGCAGCCTCGCCAAACGAGAGAGACTTTTCAGCTCGAAAACCAAACTAACCGTGAAATTGGAATTGCTCCGCTTTATTTGCATCAGAGTTTTATCTCGACACGGCCTTTTTCGCCGATAAAACTCGCGACTCGCTCGGTTTTATTTAAGTAGCGACGTTTACCGGAAGAAAAACTGGCCTTAATTGCGGCCATTAATGTTTTTATACGGGGTGGAACACGAAAAAAATGCGAGTACGTCAAACGAAGCTTATCCGAGAGATAATTTTAATCAAATGTGCCGCTACGTAAAAAGAGTGGCAGAGAAACGTTATTGAAATACTTTTGTCGTTTAAAATTTGGAATTTATATTAGAAAGCGAAGTTTACGTTTATGAACGCGAGTTCTAATTTTCTAACAACTGCTAGACACGTTTCGCGCGCGATATATTCATGCACGAGCTTTAATATCAAAATCGCTTTCTTGGAAGTCGTAAAAGCACCGTTTAAAACTTTATAGTCTGATTCTAATATAACTACTTAAACGTTTTCAATTACTTCGTCAAGTTTTAAGTTACTTTATAACCCGACGATTTTGCATTTCAGATCAGCTTTAATATCTAAGGCATCTACGAAAATTAACGGGAATTACTTTTAAATTGTTTTCAAGAAACTACTCAATTATTGCCGATATCGATTGGATGACCGTGCGAAAAAGATATCCTTATTCCAAAACGATTCGTCGGCGTTTATAAATAACAACCAAATTTCTAACAAATCCTTGCCGAACCGCCTTGAAAACCGCAGCCACCCGAGAATTTTAAAATCAAGCTCCGCTCACCACTTTCACCTCGCCTGCTAAAAATAGCCTCGAACGCGAGAGAGAGAGACCAGCAGCCATCCATATATCCTCGCGCTCAACCCCGTCCTGCCTCTCTCGATCCCCGAAGAATTCCCCCGTCGGCTCCTCTCTCTCCGGAGCGTTCTAATCGGGCATCCGTAATTCGTTTCTTCGTTAAACGGATAGTCCGCGCACCGTTAATTGACAGGCCGCTCCGCCGGCCAGCTGCTGCTCGCCGATTTTTCTCTCGATGTAGACAAGCAGTATTTTCTCATTAGCCGAGAGGAGGATTCGCCGAGATTCCTTCGGACGGCTTTTATTGGAGGAGGATCGCCGGCTCGCGGAATCTTCTAAAGATTTCATGCTTCTTAACGTCGAAAACAATAACAGCTCGATCCGTCACCCAAAGTCACTCCGCGGTTTTCCAGCGCCGCCGACTCATACATTTCTCTCCCCGAAGAAGAAAAAAAAAGAAGCCCGATCGCATTCCGCGGTATAAAGTCCCCCCCTCGTGCAGTCGGCCTTTCCTTGGCGCCTCTCTAGGCGCGCGAACTAGTTCTCGTCAGCCTCCGTAGAGCAGCACCGCGCCGCGCTCAGCTGCAGCCGTCGCCGCGCGTCCCAGTTTCCTTATTAACGAGATTCGCCGAGCCGTTATAACCTCCTCCTTTGCCTTTGTCCGCATCCGAATTGCTAATCGAGCGCTACTTCGGTCCCCGGCGGCCGTTCGTTATATACTTCTGACGGGGCTCTTTCGGAGCGGAGAGACGCGGTCGGATATCGAACGGGGGGACTGATGCGAGAGAGAGGAGGCTTTGTTTCAAATCGTTCTGTCGAGGAGTCGAGCGTCGGGAGGAGCTGATGGATTTCAGTGTTTCTGGCTTGATTGAGGTTTTTCAATCTTTGGAGACATGATAGTTTTTTTTTTTTTTGCACGCAGCATTTTTCACACGAGCAAATATTAATTTATCATCGTTTCCTAAACTGATTTCCACCCCGCGTCCAGCCCATCGACGTATTAATCAGTCGGCACCACCCAGCGC